>JAJQXH010000054.1:720000-775000 GCA_022343465.1 Oscheius sp. G VE-2021
TCTGCATGCCCTACATTTAACAGAAACTGCTTGACCGTTGTTTAGCAGACTTTGTTTAACCGTTGTTTAGCAAACTTCTGCATGACCGTTGTTTAGCAGACTTCTGCATGACCGTTGTTTAGCAGACTTCTACATGCCCTACATTTAACAGAAACTGCTTGACCACCGTTTAGCCGTTGTTTAACAGTGACCTACATTTAGCAGAAATGTGGTAACTCCCTGGGAAAACGTTGAAAGGGTATAACGCTATTTATTCGTATACAACATTAGAAAATTAAATTTTTCAGTGGAAATCACGATAGTACTCCAGCCGTCGTATTAACCATAACTACTGTATCCGTAATAGTTACCGTAGTACGGATAGTAGCTTCCATATTCACCATTTCCATAGTAGTTACCGTAGTTGTTACCGTAACCGTAGGAGTTACCGTAGCCATAATTGTCTTAAACCGGGGTTTTCCTAATTTGGAAAGCTACCTGAATTACCGTAACCGTAGGAGTCAGTTAAGCCTTGTAATAAGGACCCAGAGGAAGTGGAGATGAAGGGAACGGCGTGGGCACCTCCTCCTCCATGAGCATGGGCAGCTGAAGATAAACAACAGATGATGAAAAATGTTTTCGTGGTGGGACCCTGGTTGGAGCCGTGGGTCCCGCCACGAAAGCGCTCCAGAACAATGTCAAACGTGCTAAACTGTCCCTTCTCATTAACCAGATTGGCTCAACTTTTAATGAAGGGAATTGAATAAAACAATCTAGGGAACAGTCAATATGGATTGATTAATAGGGGTCTCACAGCGAAGGTGCGCCAGAACTTTGCAAAAAATGAAAAATTACGAATTGAACTCAAAGTGGTATCAATCGATAGAGCGTCTTAAAACTACTTGAAATCAATCGATATCGATTAATTTGACAGGGTCCCGAAGAGATGGCGTGCCAGAAAAAAGAAGAAAGAAAAAGTCACCTGTAAGCTGAACGCTTGACAAGATCGCTAGGAGAAACCACAGCATTTGGAGTTGTTCCAAGTAGACACTCGTTTTTATACTAGAAATCTTGTCATCTCACAATTTAATTTTAAAAAAAATAGATCTTCAGTGTGAAAGTGCACACGGATTGTGCCCCTTTGACAAACATTACATTCATTTTGTTCGCTTTGCAGTGATCACATTCTGATTGTCTTGAGGAGACCACACACCCGCCCCTTTTTTTCCGCTAAGGCAGGTTGTGGATACAAGATTGTTTCATTATTTTGTGGTATACAAAGTCAGGCTATTCTTGTGTATAAAACGCTATAGTTTCAGTGAGTGTCCTGAGGATCTTATAAGCGGCCTGAGGATGCCACGTGCGGTTAAATGCGGCCTGAGGATGCCATCTACGGTAAAAGCGGCCTGAGGATGACATCTGCGGTAAAAGCGGCCTGAGGATGCCATCTGCGGTAAAAGCGGCCTGAGGATGCCATCTGCGGTAAAAGCGGCCTGAGGATGCCATCTGCGGTAAAAGCGGCCTAAGGATGCCATCTGCGGTAAAAGCGGCCTGAGGATGCCATCTGCGGTAAAAGCGCCCTGAGGATGCCATCTGAGTTGAAAAGCGGCTGCCATCTACGGTTAAAAAAAGCAGTTTTACTGTTTCAATTCAGATAATTTCAATTTTTGAAGGGGGTAAGAATTTAATTTTTTTTAAAGTTCACCTTTTTTCAAAACTTGCATGAATGTCCTGGTGTTGAATAAATACAAAGATCAAAAAGGAGCCCAAGTTATCATTACTGCTTCTCCACGTGTCTACCCTTTGATGTCAACTGACCAAAAAACTTCAATTTGGTGAATTCCAACTCTGTTACAAAAAGATCTTTAATCAGTAGTATAACATGAAAAGATGATCTTAGTTTCCTCTTTCTCTCTGACTCGTGTATGATCTCTTTCCCCATCTCTCTCTCATTCTCTCTCTCTCTCTGTCTCTCTCTCTGTCTCTCTCTCTCTCTCTCTGTCTCTCTCTCTTTCTTTCTTTCTTTCTCTCTCTCTTTCTTTCTCTCTCTGTCTGTCTGTCTGTCTCTCTCTCTCTCTCTCTCTTTCTTTCTTTCTCTCTCTCTCTCTCTCTCTGTCTCTCTCTCTGTCTCTCTCTCTGTCTCTCTGTCTCTCTGTCCTCTCTCTCTCTCTCTCTCTCTCTGTCTCTCTCTCTCTCTTTCTCTCTGTCTCTCTCTCTTTCTTTCTCTCTCTCTCTCTCTCTGTCTGTCTGTCTGTCTGTCTGTCTGTCTGTCTGTCTCTCTGTCTCTCTCTCTCTCTTTCTTTCTCTCTCTCTCTCTCCCTATCTCTCTCTCTCTCTCTCCACCCCAAAATATTAAAGCTTTATCTCCATGGCAGTATAATTTCCACAAATTAAATCCACACAAGGGCACTTTTGCCGAAAGAAAGCACCACAAAGCACACCAAAATTGAGCAATTTCTCCGCGTATCAACCGTGACTAGCCCGCGCGCCCGCTGTTTACAAGCGCGCGGGCTGCACGCGAAGCGACGATCGATTTGTGACGTCACGGGGGATACGCGCGCGCTCCTACGCGACGCATTGAGATGGGTGGAGGTTCTTTCTGGAGATCTTCTTGTCCTTGTTGCGTCTCGGAGGGATTGGGCCGGTTGAGGCCTCCTGAAAAATCGATAATTGATTTTTAGAGAGAGAGACTGAGAGAGAGAGAGAGAGAGAGAGAGAGAGAGAGAGACAGAGACAGAGAAAGAAGAGAGAGAAAACGTGGCTAACCTGTCTACCGTAGCTGAACTTGTAGTTGTCACTTCGGATGTAATCGATCACTCCCTGGGCTCCGTAGGTGTCAAATTGCTCCTGGAAAAAGGGGGCGTGGCCTAATTTTTCAATATATTCTTACCTGAATCTGCTGCATCCATGGGTTGTGCTCCAGGCGGAGGACCTGTTTGGGACCGATCAGTTCCAAGTTTCCCACCTCAGGAGGAATGGTAACAAGGCGGTTTCCTAGAATCAATCGATAATCAATCAATAAATCGATTTTTCACTCACTCATCTTACCTTACCTTACCTTACCTTTCCTTACATTACCTTACCTTTACCTTACCTTACCTTACCTTACCTTACCTTACCTTACCTTACCTTACCTTTCCTTACCTTACCTTAACTTACCTTACCTTACCTTACCTACCTTACCTTACCTCACTCACTCTTACCTTGAATATGAAGCTCCCTGAGTTTGTTCAGTCTTCCCAGTTCCCTAGGGATCGTCAGGAGGTCATTATCTCTGAGAACCAGAATCTGGAGGTTGGAGAGATTTTCTACGTCTCCTGGCAACATTTCGAAATCATTGTCACCCAGGTAGAGGGCTCGGAGGGACTCTAAAAGTTAGGGTTACTTAAGATAACTTAAGGTTATGCACTCATGAAGAAGAAGTTTCCCGGAAGACTCTTCTCGTTCAGGTTGTTGTAGGTCAAATCGAGGATTTCCAGAGCGGGGAAGGAACCGAAGCCTCGGGGAAGGACGGAGAGACGGTTCATTCTGAAGATAAAGAGGTTTCTCTCTCTCTCTCCCTCATTCGGTCTCTAACTGTCTGCGTCTCTAACCATTGTTTGGTCTCTAACTGTCTGCGTCTCTAACCCTCACTCGGTCTCTAACTGTCGGCGTCTCTAACCCTCACTCGGTCTCTAACTGTCTGCGTCTCTAACCATTGTTTGGTCTCTAACTGTCTGCGTCTCTAACCCTCATTCGGTCTCTAACTGTCTGAGTCTCTAACTCTCATTCGGTCTCTAACTGTCTGCGTCTCTAACCCTCATTCGGTCTCTAACTGTCTGCGTCTCTAACCATCGTTTGGTCTCTAACTGTCTGCGTCTCTAACCCTCATTCGGTCTCTAACTGTCTGCGTCTCTAACCATTGTTTGGTCTCTAACTGTCTGCGTCTCTAACCCTCATTCGGTCTCTAACTGTCTGAGTCTCTAACCCTCATTCGGTTTCTAACACTTACTCGGTCTCTAACTGTCTGCGTCTCTAACCCTCACTCGGTCTCTAACTCTCTGCGTCTCTAACCCTCATTCGGTCTCTACCTGTCTGCGTCTCTAACCCTCATTCGGTCTCTAACTGTCTGCGTCTCTCTCTCTCTCTCTCTGTCTCTCTCTCTCTGTCCTAAAACTCACCCAACATTCAGAATCCTCAGCTTCGGAAGGCTCGAAATGCTAGGAGGAAGTTCCTCAATCTGATTATTCCACAGAGTCAGAATCTAAAACTCCCTAATTTTGTTATTAACTTTGTTTTTTCACCTGAAGGTTCATCAAATCCGCAATAGAAGGAGGAATGGAAGCCAGCTTGTTGTGACTCAAAGTGAGACGAGTTAGTTGGTTCATCTCCACTAAAAATTAAATTAGTTCTTAGTTTTCCCCCAAATTTACTGAGAAAGGCAGTTGAAATTGGACCCATTGTTAGTTTTGTGGTATCATAACACTAGTTTTTTATTTACTTTTTGATTAAAAACTTACACAAATTGGGAATCTGGAGGATGCTGGTGATTCCTCGGTCGACATGGTCGATCTCAGTCACGGGCTCTCCTTTTCTGTCCTTGGGCATTCTTCAAAATAGTGATGTTTTTTTCTCTCTTTCAGTTTGGGTAAAAGATAGAGAGAATTAGAGAGAGAATTAGAGAGAGAATTAGAGAGAGAGAGAAAGAGAGAGCAGAGAGAGAGAGAGAGAGAGAGAGAGAGGGAGTGAGAGAGAGAGAGATAGAGATAGAGAGAGAGAGAGAGAGAGAGAGAGAGAGAGAGAGAGAAGAAAGGGAGAGAAAGAGATGAAGAGATGGGTGTATTAGAAAAAAGAGTTGACCTTTAAGTTTTAAATTTGAATTTTTTTTTATTTGAATTTTTTAAATAATTAAATGAAAAAAACTAAAAATATCAATCAATAAACATGTTATTTTTAGATTAGAAAGCGAAAATAAAGAGGGAAAAGGCGAAAATAAATTATGAAATCAGGGTATTTTATGATTTTAAGTTGGGAAATAAGTGATTTTCTTCTCAATGTCTTCAAAATGTCTATCAATTTTAGATAACTATGGTTTTTAAAAAACCTTTTATGCTTTTAAAATAAGGCCTCAAATAATGTTTTAAAGGTTCGACCTTAAAATGAGGCATTAAATAAGGCTTTAAATTCCTTTTAAGGCCTTAAATAAGGTGTTAAAGATTGGAATAAGAAAGGTCAGGGTGGTTGCAGTCAGCCATAGGCGGAGGCGTTTCGGCATTCGGCGGCAGCTGTGAGTGTACATCGTTACGAGAGATAGGAGAATGCCACGGTGGGGCAGGAGAGAGTGCAGAGAAACGAGACAGCTGTGACAATGGGGCGCGATTACCGCCCGGGCATAAATGCAAAATTCCTAAATGTTTAATTTAACAAATTCAATTCAACCCGTGGTCTTAGGAAACAGTCAAAGGAAATGAGGATCATATGCAAATGGGGCAGACGTGGAGGGACTCGTGGAGGAGGACGTCGCATTCGAAGCAGAAGAGGGACCGGCAGTCACGGCACTGGAAGGCCTCTTCGGTGACCACACGCTCACAGGCAGCACATTCGGATCTGAAAAAGAAGGGGGTTAGAGAACAAAAGGCCGCTTTTTTCGGAATATGTCAGCCTCAGGCCGCTTTCCTGGTTTTTCTAGCAACCTCAGACCGCTTTCCGCTTTTTTTCTGGCGACCTCAGGCCGCTTCCGCTTTTTATGGTGACCTCAGGCCGCTTCCGCTTTTTATGGTGACCTCAGGCCGCTTTCCGCGTTTTTCTAGCAACCTCAGACCGCTTTCCGCTTTTTTCTGGCGACCTCAGGCCGCTTCCGCCTTTTATGGTGACCTCAGGCCGCTTCCGCTTTTTATGGTGACCTCAGGCCGCTTTCCGCGTTTTTCTAGCGACCTCAGACCGCTTTTTTTCTGGCGACCTCAGGCCGCTTCCGCTTTTTATGGTGACCTCAGGCCGCTTTCCGCGTTTTTCTAGCAACCTCAGACCGCTTTCCACTTTTTTTCTGGCGACCTCAGGCCGCTTCCGCTTTTTATGGTGACCTCAGGCCGCTTTCCGCGTTTTTCTAGCAACCTCAGACCGCTTTCTACCTTTTCAGGCAACTCAGGCCGCTTTCCTTTCGTAAAAAGCCGTACAACACAACGGTTTTTACACCATAAGGCTGCTTTTTACAACATTAGGCCGCTTTTAGCACCATAAGGCAGCTTTTTACAACACTTTAGGCCGCTTTTTTTTTTAAACAAAATAAGGCCGCTTTTACAACTTTAGGCCGCTTTTTACAACATTAGGCCGCTTTTATTTACAACCTTAGGCCGCTTTTTTACAACACACTTTAGGCCGCTTTTTTACAACATAAGGTCTCATGACGCTTTCTGCTTTTTCCGGCGACCAAATGCCGCTTTCCGTATTTTTGGTGACCTCAGGCCGCTTTTTTCGAATTATGGCAACCTCAGGCCGCAGGCCTGAGAGAGATAAAGAGAGAGATACAGAGTTAGAGAGAGAGAGAGAGAGAGAAACCCACTTTTCGAGAGAGACGCTGTGGAAGGCGGGGAGAGGGACGAGATGGCGGAAGGCTCGTGCCAGCTGCGGGGCCGCAACCAGCGTCAATTTGCAGACGCGACACTCGGCTGGCAGGGAGCAGTAGCGGGAGCCACACTGCTCGCACAGGAAGCCACGGTCCGTGTCCGGCAGCTGGTCCGGGTGGCTGGAAAGGGTACTGTAGGTTGGTGACAGCCGGCTGGTACGAATAATTCCTGATTACGGTATCGGTTTTCCCCAATTGACAGCCGGCTGGTTAGTAAATATCTTTATTAGTGACAGCCAGCTGGCACGAATAACTTCGGATTACGGTATCAAACTGCATCTCCGGTTTTAATAATTGACAGCCAGCTAGTTGGCAAGACACGCGGCTGGCATACTGTAGCCAACCAGCTGGCAGGAACCCAGTCTTCTGGGCTACCGTAACCCTACCGTACTCCCTTTTGCGTACCCATTTTCACCCAAACGTACCACAGACAGAAGGCCTTCTTGGTGATGGCGATGTGGGGCGGGAATCCCACCCTGACGGCGTTGCACTCGGTGGCTTTGGCCGTTGGGGGCGGGGCTGTGTGCTGGGCGAAGACCAGGTCCATGTGCCCTGCGTCCAGAACCACGTCGTATTTACCTTAATTGGTGAATTTTACACGGTCAAACGAGATCACTGCCTCACAATTTTGGTTCACGTGATCACGATCTCACTTCCTTACATAATCACGATCTCATTTCCCCATGTGTTTACAATCTCCCTGAATTACGCAATCACGCCGTCACAACCTCACTTCCTCCGATCTCACTGCCTCACGTGATCACGATCTCATTTCATCACGTGTTCACAATCTCAATGTATCGCGTGTCACGACCTCACTTACTCACGTTTTCACTGTCTCACTTCCTCATGTCATCACAGCTCGAACTTCCTCTTGATATCACGATTTCACTACTTCACTTGTTCACGATTTCCCTTTTTAATGTGAACACGAGTCCTCACGTGATCACTATCTTATGTTCTCACAATCTTATTTCCTCAAGCCATCACGATCTAACTTACTCATGTGATCAAGATTTCATTTCCTGACGTGATCACGAATTCCCTTCCTCACGTGTTCACAATCTCACAGCCTCGCGTGATTACGATCTCACTAGCTCACTTTATCACGATCTCACTTCCTCACGCGATCACGATCTCACGTAATAACGTTTTACCTCTCCTCCAAACGTAATCGCGATCTCACGTGTCCACAATCTCACTTCCTCACGTGATCACAGTCGAAATTTCTCACGTTTTCACAATCTCACTGTCTTACTTCATCACGGTCGTGATCATGATTTCACTTACTCACGTGATTACTATTTCACTTTCAACCGTGTTCATCTCACAATCTCACGTGCTCACATCCTCACGTTTTCACAATATCACTCCCTCACGTGTGCTACTATCTCATTTCCTCACGATATCACTTCCTCACGTGTTCACAATCTGCCTTCCTCACGTGATCACGCTCTCACATCCTCACATGCTCATCTCACTTCGTCACGTAATCACAATTTAACTGTCTCACGTGTTCACAATCTCACTGGCCTACGAATTGACTGCCTCATGTGCTCACGACCTCATGTTCCACAATCTCACGATCTCACGTGTTCACAGCCTCACGATCACACAAATCCTTTGTGACTATGGCGAGCTGTTTGCAGATTTCACTTTTTCACGTGTTCACCATCTCCCTTCCTTATGTGATCCTGATCCGACGTCCTCACGTGATCACGCTCTCACTTCCTCACGTGTTCACTGCCTCACGCTCACACAACCCACCATTGGTCACTTTGGCGAGCTGTTTGCAGACGAACATCTCCGCACTGAGACCGATCACCGAGCACCGTATATTAGAGGCCTTGAGGAGCTGAAAAAATAAATTTAGAAAAAGGGGCGTGGCCTAATTTGCCACCTCCATGGTTCCGAAGATATTGCCGGGGTCGACGGAGGACAAACTGGCCATCAGGACAATCACTTCTTTGGAGACGTGGCCAGGCAGGCTCCTGAAGGGAAAAGTTTGGTTTTTGGCAATTAAAAGCCGCTTTTTGGAAACCAAAGGCCGCTTTGGCAACCAAAGGCCGCTTTTTGTCAACCAAAGGCCGCTTTTTGGCAACCAAAGGCCGCTTTTTGACAACCAAAGGCCGCTTTTTGGCAACCAAAGGCCGCTTTTTGGCAACCAAAAGCCGCTTTTTGACTACCAAAGGCCGCTTTTTGGTAACCAAAGGCCGCTTTTTGACAACCAAAGGCCGCTTTTTGACTACCAAAGGCCGCTTTTTGGCAACCAAAGGCCGCTTTTTGGCAACCAAAAGCCGCTTTTTGACAACCAAAGGCCGCTTTTTGACAACCAAAGGCCGCTTTTTGACAACCAAAGGCCGCTTTTTGTCAACCAAAGGCCGCTTTTTTGGCAACCAAAGGCCGCTTTTTGGCAACCAAAAGCCGCTTTTTGACAACCAAAGGCCGCTTTTTGACAACCAAAGGCCTCTTTTTGGCAACCAAAGGCCGCTTTTTGGCAACCAAAGGCCGCTTTTTGTCAACCAAAGGCCGCTTTTTGGCAACCAAAAGCCGCTTTTTGACAACGAAAGGCCGCTTTTTGACAACCAAAGGCCTCTTTTTGGCAACCAAAGGCCGCTTTTTGGCAACTAAAGGCCACTTGACTCACTTTAAATTAGCCATGGCGAGTTGAAGTCCATTCTGAAGGGAAAAGTCTCCCCCACAGGCCGCTTCCAGAACCGTCGACAGTTTTTCCTTGATCTGACGGATATTTCCTAAAATTATTGATTTTTTAAACCTGCTAACTACTGTATCCGGCGGGACTACCCTTGCCGCGGCCGCCGATCTCGTACGGGTGCGAAACTCGCGGCGCTACCATGTCAGACTACCAGAGTTTTCTGCGTCTTTTCAGGCGGGAACTTTGAAAATTCAAAAGGACCACCAAAAATCGATAATCGATTGATTGGACCGCGTAAACACCGTGCACGTTGTTCGTTAAAATGCCGGTTGTCCACATGTGCCGCCTGGAATGGCCAAAAACGGCATTTCAGATGCAGATTTCTCCAAAATTACGCATTTAACCAATAATTTTTTTAAAATCAATAACTAAAAATTAATAAATTTTTAAAAAAAAAATCAATAAAAAATGTACCTGTCAAATTGACACAACGGTCCGCCTTCTTGTCTTTGCAGAGAATCACGCCCACCTGGGCTATGGGGTTCTGCTCGAAGAATTTATCCAAAAACGTGTCTATCGCCTGGAATTTTATTGATTTTAATTATATTTTTATATAATAAAAAAAAATTAGTTCAAAAATATTTTTTAATAATAAAAAAATATTATAAAAAAGAAACCTTCATTGTAACGAAGAATTTGGAGGGAGGGAGGGCCTTGTTTTGAATGTACTGAGAGCAATCCACCACCAGGTAGACGTATCTCATCTGAAATGCAAATTTCACACTTTTTAACCGCTTTTTGGCAACCAAAGGCCGCGCTCGAACCGCATTTTCGAATTAAGGCAACCTCAGGCCGCTTTTTTGGAATTATGGCAACCTCAGGCCGCTTTCCCGAATTATGGCAACCTCAGGCCGCTTTTTCGAATTATGGCAACCTCAGGCCGCTTTTTCGAATTATGGCAACCTCAGGCCGCTTTTTCGAATTATGGCAACATCAGCCCGCTTTTTTTAAATTATGGCAACCTAAGGCCGCTTTGTTCTAATTATGGCAACCTCAGGCCGCTTTTTTTAACTTTGGCAACGTCAGGCCGCTTTTTGGAATTAAGGCAACCTTAGGCCGCTTTTTTCGAATTATGACAATCTCGGGCCGTTTTTGTAGTCAATTTAAATTTAAAATAAATGAAAATTTACAATTCCCAGCCGGATTTTCGTGGGTTTCTCCATGCTTCGCTGCTTCTTCTTCGCCTCCTGGACGTATTTCGCTATGGATTTCTCGATGGACCCGGATTCATCCTCTTCTAACACACCGCCCAGGTTCAAACCTGCAATAAATATATTATTTTTAATATTTTAAATGTATTTTATTATTTTAATTGTTTTAAAGTTTGTAAAATAACCAACCGTCGGCATAGCCAGCCTCCCAGGTGTACGCCTTCTGATCATCGTCGTCGTTCATCCCTGAAAATGGGAAATTAAAAATATAAAAGAGCTCAAAATTCGATTTAAGACTGCTAAACTGCATTTTAGAAAATATAGAAGCCTTAATTATAATTTTTAATTATTTTAATTTTAAAAAACCTTTAAATTTCCACAAAAATTAAAATATTTGAAATGAAAGCACATCTGAAAACCCGAGGTAAAATTTGAGAAAATCAGAAGCGCGCCCCATCGCCAATAAGTCCTTTAAACCGGCGGCTTGAAATTTTTCAAAGAAATTTTAATATTCATTTTACAACGTTTTAAACTTATTTTTATTGATTTTTATGTCCATAATTAATGTAAAATACATAATTATAATATTCACACAGATTAAAAGTGTAAGAATACCCTGAAAACTCTTTTTCCGACCGTCTTTGAATTGCATCATAACTTTGCATTGAAATCGCGATTTTCAGCTTTCTAAATGTCCATGGTCGCCCGAAACCTCGCCAGATTGAGCAATGCCGTCTGCAGTTCCAGGTAAGGGCTTGGATTTGAGGAAATTGGGTAGAAAATTTGATTTTTGCGTGATTTTTAGTAAATTTATGCTTAAATGCAAGTTTTCTGGACAGAATTTAATGGGCAGAATGTTAAAAAGACTCTAAAAGCTTATCAAAGAGAAGAAAGGGTTAAAAACAGTGGATTTTCAGGCAGTTGCTGAAACCAACGGCTCTGGCTCGTTCCGCTCACAAGGCCAGCTCCACCCAGCCCGAGTCGAGCGAGGAGTTCAAATTCGAGATCATGAAGGACGGAAAGAGACTCTCCGGTGAGATTTTATCATTTTTGATGATTTTTAAGGCCCCTAAAATATTTTGAGTAGTTTTTAATGATTTTAAAGGAACCGTCAGGGACCTCTTTCAGCTTGTATTTGCTATATTGCTAATTACTGTACCCGGCGGGGGTACTCTTGCCGCGGCCGCCGATCTCGTACGAGTGTGAAACTGGCGGCGCTACCATGCCAGACAACCAGAGTTTTCTGCGTCTTTTCAGGCGGGAACATTGAAAATTCAAAAGTGACGACCAATAATCGATTGATTAGACGAGCGTAAACACCGTGCGCGCAGTTAGTTAAAATGCCGGTTATCCACAGGTGCCGCCTGGAATGGTCAAAAATGGCATTTCAGATGCAGATTTCTCCAAAACGACGCATTTAAACCTCAAAACTGTTAAGTTTTCAAACTCTTTGTTATGAAAAAAAGTCAAAAAGGTCCCTTTAATGAATTTTTTTAAACGCTTATTTCAGGTGCCGATTACTACGAGTCGGTGAAGGCGGCCGTTTCGAAAGACGGAGCTGAGATCTCCGCCGTTCCCAGGAGCGCCTTCGAACTTTTGCTCAAGGAGTACGACAGTCTCCAGGGAGAGACCTCCGACTGCATGGTAGGTTTCCTAAACTAGCAACCACACGACCAAGGTTCGATCCCACTCGGTTCTTTTTTTGTCTTCTCTTTGACTATATGAATACTGGAAACATACTTAAAGCATTTTAAACAGTTTAATAATTAATTGCAGCAATTTTTTTATTTATTTAAAATAATCTAAAATTTGGTTTTCAGGACAAGTACCGTCGGTCGCTGGCCGAGACTGAGAACGTGCGTCGTCGTGGAACCAAGCAGACGGAGGACGCGAAGGTCTTCGCCATCCAGGGCTTCTGCAAGGACCTGCTGGAGGTCGCCGACATCCTCGACCTGGCCGTAAATTCCGTGAAGGAGGCCGACCTCCAGGCCGGAAACAAGCAGCTCGCCGATCTGCACTCCGGAATCGCCATGACCAAAACAGTCGGTTTTGCCTCGTTTGGACCGCTTTCAGGCAACAAAAGACCGGTCGGACCGCTTTTTGGCAACGAAAGGCCGCTCGGACCGCTTTTGGCTACCAAAGACCGCTTTTTGGGAACCATAGGCCGCTTGACCACTTTTTGGCAACCGAAGGCTGATCGGACCGCTTTATGTAAACTAAAGACCGATGTGACCACATTTTGGCAATCAAAGGCCGCTTAGGCCGCTTGTTTTTGCAAACAAAAGCCGCGTACACCGCTTTATGGCAATAAAAGGCCGCTTATACCGCTTTTTGGCAACCGCAGGCCGCTTGTATTGCTTTGTGAACAAAATGCCGCTTTTCGGCAATAGGCCGCCTATACCGCATTTAGCTACCAAAAGCCACTTGGATTTGCAACGAAAGGCCGCTTTTTGAGGCCGCTGTGCCCGCTTTTCTGGGAACTAATGGCCACGGACCACTTTTTAGAAACCAAATGGAGCGCTTTTTAGCAACCACGGGCCGCTTTTTGGCAAACCGCTTTTTACAACCAAAGGCCGCTTGACCACTTTTTGGCAACCGAAGGCTGATCGGACCGCTTTATGTAAACTAAAGACCGATGTGACCACATTTTGGCAATCAAAGGCCGCTTAGGCCGCTTGTTTTTGCAAACAAAAGCCGCGTACACCGCTTTATGGTAATCAAAGGCCGCTTATACCGCTTTTTGGCAACCGCAGGCCGCTTGTATTGCTTTGTGAACAAAATGCCGCTTTTCGGCAATAGGCCGCCTATACCGCATTTAGCTACCAAAAGCCACTTGGATTTGCAACGAAAAGCCGCTTTTTGAGGCCGCTGTGCCCGCTTTTCTGGGAACTAATGGCCACGGACCACTTTTTAGAAACCAAATGGACCGCTTTTTAGCAACCACGGGCCGCTTTTTGGCAAACCGCTTTTTACAACCAAAGGCCGCGTAGACCGCTTTCCGTCAATAAAAAACTCGCTTCTTGACAAGCAAAAGCCGCTTGGACCGCTTTCCAGCAACCTAAGGCCGCTTAGACACTCTTTTTATCAACCAAACTCAAAAACTAAAGGCTGCTCGTATCGCTGTGCCGCTTTTTGGCAACCATTGGCCGCTTGATCGCTTTTTGGAAACAAGGCTCTGGTACACACCCCGCCCCTCATTCTCATTTGCATATAGCACCTCCAAACATACTTTAGTCTCATTTCAAGCACAAATCATGTAAAACATTGATTTTTTAAAATACCCTTTTGTTCCAGGTGCTTCTGAAGACCTTCTCTAAGCACGGCCTGGTCGCCGTCAACCCCGAGGGAGAGAAATTCGACCCGAACGTCCACGAAGCCGTCTTCCAGGTCCCCGCCGGCCAGACGGACAAACCGGCCGGGCATGTGGCCCACGTGGCCAAAATCGGCTACTCCCTCAAGGAGAGGCCCATCCGAGCCGCCCAGGTCGGAGTGGTCATCGAGTGAGGCGGCCTTTGGTTGCCAAAAGGCGGTCCAGGCGGCCTTTGGTTGCTTAAAGCGGCCTTAGGTTGTCAAAAACCGCCCTTTAGCCTTGTTTTCTAGACTGTTCCCCTTCACTTGGTTGATTTTTGTGAATTTTAGGTCACGCATAGTTCAATAAATCGTTGTTTGTTGCCTTCTTTTTGTCGATTTCGTGGCATTTCCGCCGTTTCCTACTGTATTTTTGTCTTTCTGTATTCTAGTTTCATTTATCGTTTAATTGCTGTATTCTAATTCTCTTCAGATGACGCAAGAAGACCTCAACAGCACATTCGATATTGTGCCGGAGGACAGCCAGCTGCCCGAGGCGGTCAGGGAGGATATTCTCAAAGGCGACGATTTGAAAATCGGGTTAGTTGCTTTTTATGCTAATTTTTGGACACATCACTCCAATGCTTCCATTAATTTTTGGCAGAATTGATGATTTTTATCGCATCACTCCAATGTTTTTTCCATTGATTTCAGTAAAATAAGTGATTTTATACATATCACTCCAATGTTTTTCATCCATTTTGGTTTCTAAAAAATTTATTTTTTCACATCACTCCCATGTTTTTTTCACTGATAATGATAAAATTCGTAATTTTGAAGTATCACTCCAATGTTTTCCAGTGATTTAGATAAAATGAGTGATCTTGGACACATTACTCCAATGTGTTCCATCAATTTTGGTAAATTGTGTGATTTTGTACGTATCACTCCAATGTTTTCCAGTGATTTCGGTGAAATGTGTTTCAGAGGCCGAAGCACGACTGTGAATCCGGACAAGTGGATCGAACTGGTCAGTCAGTGCAAGTACCTGCCGGAGGAGGACGCCGTCACCCTCTGCAACCTGTTAGTTCTCCTTTCGAGTCGCTTTCTGCTTTTTCTGGCGACCTCAGGCCGCCTTCCGCTTTTTCTGGAAGCCTTACGCATCTTTCCGCTTTATTAGACCTCAGGCCGCTTTCCGCTTTTTTTGGAACCTAAGGCCGCTTTCCGCTTTTTATGGCAACCTCATACCGCTTCCGCTTTTTACGGCAACCTCAGGCCGCTTTCCGCTTTTTCTGGAAACCTCAGGCCGCTTTCCGCTTTTTCTGGAGACCTCAGACCGCTTTCCGCCTTTTTTGGGACCTAAGGCCGCGTTTTTGAACCTCAGGCCGCTCTTTTTCTGGCGACCTCAGGCCGCTTTTTCTTGTAACCTTAGGTCGCTTTTCGCTTTTTTGGGACCTCAGGCCGCTTTCCGCTGTTTCTGGTAACATCAGGCCGTTTTCTGCCTTTTGTCACATCACTCCAATGTTTGAATACGCCGGCTCTGATCCTTGAACAAATCCCTCCATTTCCAGGCTATGCAAGCAGTTGATGATGTTGCCGAACGTGGTCCAGGTCGCCTCCCCGGTGACCATCTGCGGAGACATACACGGCCAGTTCTACGACCTCTTGGAGCTCTTCAGAACAGGTTAATCCTTTTTTAAAATTAAAAATAATGTATTTTAAATAATTTTATTATCTTTTTTTAAATAATAAAACCTTCAGGCGGCCCCCTCCCCTCGACCAAGTACATTTTCATGGGAGATTACGTGGACAGAGGCTATTACAGCCTGGAGACCTGCACCCTCCTCTTCTGCTACCTCCTCAGGTTGGAGTTGTTAGGTCACCATAAAAAAGCGGAAAGCGCCCTGAGGTTGCCAGAAAAAGCGGAAAGCGGCCTAAGGTCATCAGAAAAAAGCGGAAAGCGGCCTGAGGTTGCCAGAAAAAGCAGAAAGCTGCCTGAGGTTGCCAGAAAAAAGCGGAGAGCGGCCTAACCCATCTTAATTCCAGATACCCCGACCGAATTACCCTTCTGCGCGGAAACCACGAATCTCGGCGGATTTCTTCGGTCTATGGATTCTACGACGAGTGCCAGAACAAGTACGGCCACGGAATGGTCTACCGCTGGTTCTGCAAGGTATTTTTATTCTTTTTATTTTATAAAATAATATATTTAAAGGAACCGTCACGGACCGTTTTTTTTTACTTTTTCTCAAATTAAAGAGCTTGAAAAGTTATTCAAGGAAATATATAAAAGTTTGGTGTTTAAATGGGTCGTTTTGGAGAAATCTGCATCTGAAATGCCATTTTTGACCATTCCAGGCGACCTGTAGATCTGGCATCTAACGATCTACGTGCACGTGTTTACGCGGTCCAAGTCGATTATCGATTTTTGGGCGTCACTTGAATTTTCAATGTTCCCGCCTGAAAAGACGCAGAAAACTCTGGTTGTCTGACATGGTAGCGCCGCGAGTTTCACACCCGTACGAGATCGGCGGTCGGGGCTAGGGTAGTAATATTTATTAATTTTTTTTCAGGTGTTCGACCTTTTGCCGATCACTGCCATCGTGGATGACAAGGTGATGTGTGTCCACGGAGGGCTGTCGCCTGAGCTGAGGACCCTGGATGCGATTATGATGCTCGAGAGGGCCGTTGAGATCCCCAACGCGGTTAGTTTTTTTTTTGTGAAATTAGAATTTTGGCGATTAAAAGCCGCTTTTTGGCAGCTAAAGGCCGCTTGACCTGCTTTTTGGCAACCATAGGCCGCTTTACCTGCTTTTTTTCAATTAAAAGCCGCTTTTGGCAACCAAAGGCCTCTTTCCTGCTTTTTGCAATTAAAAGCCGCTTTTTGGCAACAAAAGGCCGCTTGAACTGCTTTTTTTGCAATTAAAAGCTGCTTTTTGGTAACGAAAGCAGCTTGACCTGCTTTTTTCACTTAAAAGCCGCTTTTTAAAAGCAAAAAGTGGAGTGATCTGCCAAGGCAACTATCTACATTTGGTACCACTAAATTCCAATTCCCAGGGTCCCCTGTGCGACATAATGTGGTCCGACCCGGAAGAAGACCAGGAGCAGGACTGGGTGATGAGCCAGCGAGGCGCCGGCTGGGTCTTCAACGGAAACGCCGTGTCCAAGTTCTGCGACAACAACGCCCTCGAGTTGGTCTGTCGCTCTCACCAACTGGTGGACGAGGGATATCGCTACTACTTCGATCAGAAGATGGCCACCGTGTGGTCAGGTGAGGACTCCCTCTCTCTTCTCTCTCTCTCTCTCTCTCTCTCTCTCTCTCTCTCTCTCTCTCTCTCTCATCCAAGTTTCTGTTGTCCTGGTTTCAATATTTCACGTTTCAATATTCCAATCCCCCTCTTTTCAGCCCCCAACTACTGCTACCGCTGTGCGAACGTGGCCTCTGTGCTCTCCCTGGGCGAGGACGGTTCCCGTGACTTCCGCGTGTTCCAGGCCGTTCCGGACGAGAACCGCCAGCGTCCGGAAAGAAACCCCGCCCCCTACTTCCTCTGAATGGCCCTTCCCCCCGCCACTCCGATCTCTAACCCCTACTTCTTCCCCGTTTGTTGTCTGGTTGGTTGTGTGCATACGGTTCTCCTTCGGTCATTTTATTTATTCCCCTTTTCAATCACTGTTTGCTTCTATGAAATGTATAACTGATTGTAATAACGGCTACTGTAATTGGAGAGTTGGGGCATTTCCGTCAATCGAGAGCACGGGGTTCTCAGAAGTTTGGAGGAGGCATTGGGGCTGAACCCATTGGACTGACCGCACTATTCACCACTTAGCTCATTCTTCTCGTCGGAACGAAACACAAGACAACAACTTCTGAAGCTCATCTTGTCTGCCCAGAACTTCTGGAAATGTCATCACTTCAGAGCATGATGAGATAACGCCGACTTCAGCAAGGACATATTCTAACCTGAATTCTAAACTGAAAAAGCTTGGCATTTAATTTTTAAAGCAGAATATAGTTTGTTTGTATATATTGGAGTGTTTTCAAACTGTCATCCACGCGACCAGGGTTCGATACCGACCGGTGCACTTCATTTTTCAGAATTGAAAATTACTAATACTACTTTAAAAAATTGATCTTCTGTGAAAAATTGATTTTAAAATATTTTTATTTGACAAGTCAAGTTAAGTTAACCGGGCCGATAAAATTCTCGGTTTGTTTTTCGAAATTTTAAGACAAGAATTCTCTAACGGTCGATCAGTATTGCCACCCCAGCGACATAGGAAAAATCGAATGTCATTTATTTTTTGCAAACTTTATTTAGGTCAAAAGCATTTATTTGACCTAAATACTATTCTGATAGTTTTAGGTCAATATCGATTTTTTGACCGGAGTTACGGCAGGTCACCCATAATTACGGTAGGTACACTCAAAGTCGTCCTATGCGGCAGATCTATGCGAGATTAGGTGATCTATGCGGCAATCGACCATAAAACAATCACATCCACGCCCGCTGTGATTGTTCAAATGTTTAAAATTTTAAGGTTTTTTTTAACGCTTTTCACTATTAGGTTTAAAATTATATTAATCAAACTCGGGTAAAAAATCGATATTGACCTACACCTCTTAGAATAGTGTTTTAGGTCAAATAAATGTTTTTGACAATGTTTGTCAAAAGCCATGAAATTCTATTTTTCCGATCCTAAATTCCCCGCTCCGGAAGGAAGACATTTGATATTTCAATCATATACATCTCGACCAATCAGTGAAACTGTGAAGAAATTCAGAAACCCCCTTGCAATTTTTGCCATTAAGTGGACCCCCATCTGTGATTGCACGTTTTGCCCATTTTCTTTGTTTCACGAATTCTTCTCAGTCCCTTTCATAGGCACATCCATGCTTCGTGGTCAGCTGAAGTCTCAAAAACATCTCGATTGTGTTAGCCAATCGGAGGGCGTTTCGTAGGAACCGGTCCACTTAGCCAATGGATTCGATTCGATCTGGAAGAAGGAGGAAAGATCTTTCCAATACGGCAGGATAGAAGAGGCTTGTTTTTCTGATGTTCATATGGAACTGCTGTGAAAATTCATAAGGAACATGAAAGTCATGCGATGACTGTTGCAAAAAGCAGAATAGGGGAAAACATAGTAATCTCTTCGGTATTGCAGGAAAACCGACGTAAAACGGCCGAATTTGCACAGATGAATAAACAGCTACCGTAATCTGTGACACGTCATAATAATATTTCTCTCTATCTATCTCTCTCTTTTTCTCTCTCTCTCTAACAATCCTTTCTCTCTATTTCTCTCTGTAACTCTCTCTCTCTCAACTCTTTATCTCTCTCTAACTCTCGCTCTCCAACTCTCTCTCTCTCTCTCTCTCTCAATTACTCACTGTCCAATGTATAACTCTCTCTCTCTCTTTTCCTCTCTCTCTCTCTCTCTCTCTCTCTCTCGTTTCTCTCTCTCTCTCTCAATTACTCTCTGTCTAATGTATAACTCTCTCTCTCTAACTCTCTATCTAAATTTCTCTCTCTAACTCTTTGCCTCTCTCTCTGTACTCTCTCTCTCTCTCTCTGTTCTCTCCAACAAAAAAATTCAACCAAAATCTTTATTCGGACGTGATCGACACCCCGAGTAACCATGATAAAATGCTGGTGGGACTAGCCATGTGTTTTCTCTACAAAAACAATCTCTAACCGCGACTAATAAAAAGCAAAAAAGGAGAGTAAAAACTAGTACTGGGATGGATGGTAGTGGTGGTAAGTGTAGCTCTGTGAGTGTACGGTAATTAATTTCTGGAAGGCACAAGGCCAAGGATAGGAAGCGATAGAGTAAGAAAAAGCGGAGAGGGGCAGAGAAGCAAAGAATACCAGTAGGGGGTAAAAATCAATCGATCGATCGAAAATCGATTAATCGATCGGTGGTAGTATTTACAATGTACATCTGTCGAGAGCTAACCCGGAGAGAGGAGGGGGAGCGGTGCCCGGCGTTTACGAAAGACCCGGCGGCGGCGGTCCGTTGTCGCGCTGAAATGTAAACTGTTTATGAAAGGGAAGTGGTGTTTGATTCAACCAAAGGCCGCTTTTTGGCAACCAAAGGCCGCTTGAAAAGTTAATCAAGAAAATATATACCAACTTGTGGTTTAAATGCGTAATTTTGTAAAAATCTGCATCTGAAATGCCATTTTTGGCCATTCCAGGCGGCACCTGTGGATAACCGGCATTTTAACGAACTACGTGCACGGTGTTTACGCGGTCCAATCTATTGATTTATCGATTTTTGCGTCACTTTTGAATTTTCAATGTTCCGGCCTGAAAAGGCACAGAAAACTCTGGTTGTCTGACATGGTAGCGCCGTGAGTTTCACACCCGTACGAGATCGGCGGAAAGGGCAAGGGTAGTCCCGCCGGGTACAGTAATTAGCATCATAGGCAAATAAAAATCGAAAGAGGTCTCTGACGGTTCCTTTAAAAGCCGCTTTTTGGCAACCATAGGCCGCTTGACCTGATTCTTGGCTTTTAAAAGCCGCTTTTTGACACATAATTCCACTATTTCACAATAGTTTCAGCCCCTGAATGTCAGAAAAACAAAAGCTTCGCTATCGAATCGATCAATTCCATTGAGAAATACAGTCTGCCGGTGGAATAATCGGCTGATAAAACGAAAGAAACACCAAAGATCGGCCGATTCCGTCTAGTTTTGGGTCTTTCGAGACAGCCACCTGGCAGGAAAATGGCAAATAAAAGCCGCTTTTGGCAACCGTAGGCCGCTTCACCGCTTTTTTGGCAATTAAAAGCCAAGGGTTTAAAGGAACCGGGATGTGGCGGGACTGCCCTTTCTCCGGCCGCCGATCTCGTACGGGTGTGAAACTCGCGGCGCTACCATGTCAGACAACCAGAGTTTTCTGGGTCTTTTCAGGCGGGAACTTTGAAAATTCAAAAGTGACGAAAAATCGATAAACCAATAGATTGGACCGTAAACAGCGTGCATACAGTTCGTTAAAATGCCGGTTATCCACAGGTGCCTGCCTGGAATGGCCAAAAATAACATTTCAGATGCAGATTTCTCCAAAACAACGCATTTAAATTCCAAAATTATATGTTTTCAAGAACTTTTCAAGCTCTTTAATCTGAGAGAAAGTGAAAAAGGCTCCATTTAAAGCGGGAAAAAGGAAAATAACCAAATAAACGTACATCCTGAGAGTTGGGAGCTGGCTTTTCGGTGACGTCTGGGTCGGGGCGCTGTTGTCGGAGGGAGTTGGGGCGAGTGAAGAAGAGGCCCATCGCGATGAGACCCCACAGCACGGACCACAGGACCAGGGAGTCCCCGCCCAGGGAAGAGGGAGTGTTCGGAAGACCGTCCGGAGAGGAATCCGCGCTCTCGCGCAACTGGAAAAGGAGGATTTGAGTGCAAAATTCAAATTTAAAAAAAACTCAAAATACAGTAATCTCATTTTTTAATATTAAAAAAATAGTTTTAAAATTGCATTAAAAATCCAAAAATATTATATTATTATTAATATTGCGGGCAAAAACGATCATTTCTAAAAGGAAAACTGTCACCCAAACGACCAGGGTTTGATCCCGTCAGGTGCCCTTTAAAAATTTATAAAAGTCAAAGTAAAAATTTATGAAAAAATTGATTAAAATGAATTTTTCAGCGAAAATTAAAATTTTAAAGCTTAGAAAACCTTTTTTTTAGTGATTTTGGAGTCTTTTTAACTTTAAAAAAAAAAGTTGTTAAAATATGTGCTCCGGGCAAAACTGAAAAGGAAGGATTTAAGTGCAAAATTCAAATTTTTCAGGTGGAAGAGGCTTTTAATGCGGCAATTTAGACCTTTAAAGTGATATTTTTTCTTCTTTTAAAATTACAATTACACTTTTAGACCTTTAAAATCTCATTTTCACCATAAACAGTAAATTTAAATTATCATTGTTGTACAATTGCAATTCAGACCTTTAAAATATCTCTAGACCTTTAATATCACGGATTTTAGACCTTTAATTAACACTTTGGGGACTTTAATTAGCGCGTTTAGACCTATATTATTCAACTTTCAAAGTACTTTTAGTCCTTTAAAATTACTTTCTACCGTAAAGTAAGTTTTAGGCCTTTAAATTATCCATTTGAAGTGGCGATTTAGACCTTTAAGATGGTATCCTAAAATAGTGGGGTCTCGCCACGAAATGGGTTACGGTATCGTATCCACCAAAATTGGTAAACTTTAAAAAAAATTTAAACGTGCGCCACGTGTAATAACGTTACAGTAACCCTGTATTTACATAATTTTTGCCTTTTGCATCGAAAACAATCACAAAAATGGCGTCATATTGATTTATCACTGTTGACAACCGGTTGGCAGGTACAATTTGTCATTTTAATCGATTTTTTTAATTAGGCGTATAAAATTAATCTATTCAACGTCAGATATCATGGGAAAACGGTCATGTGACTTGCTCACACGCAAAAAATCCATATAAAGTGATTTTCTGGGCTTTAAAACTAACATTTTCGCTGAAAATTAGTTTTTTTTAGTATTTAAAATTAAATTTTAATTAAAATTATAATATTACAGTTAAAATAAACGAACCCAAGATATCAATCGCTGCATGGCACCCTCATGGTCGAAGAGACACTGGCACGGGTCGCTCATGGCGTTCCCTGCACTCAAGGTTACCTGAAATTAAAATTTTAGGCTTTTAAATTTTTTTAAATTATTAAATAAGTTTTAAAAACATTGTAAAATTAAAAATAAGACTAAAAATCAATAGAAAGGGCAGGTGGCATTGGCAATTTGCCAATCTGTGAGTGTGCAAATAGAGCACACTCCCAGAAAAAGGTCCCGCAGTTTTCTGTGAGTGTGCATGTCAAGCACACTCGCAGAAAACTTCGCGGCGGGACCTCTCTGATTAACTGTGCGATTATTTTATTGAAAAACGAGTGATTTTAGACTTAATTTAAATTTAAAATTATTTAAATTAAATTAAATATAATAAAAATGGCAGCAGGAGACTCAAGAAACAGGAAAAACGTAAGAATCGTGGGAAGAAAACGGTAGATGAGATAAGGGCGATGGAAGTACTGATAACAATCGACTGGGAGCACTGCGTCACTTGAAAAATAACAAATATTTACGTATTTTGCGTATAAAAAGAAATAAAAACTTGATAGCGTAATATTCAAACAGGTTATTAGGAAAAAGCGGTGGAAAGGCGGAAAAAGCCAGGTCAAGTCAGCTATTTGGCTCAAAATTGGCTAAAAATCAGGGATAAATTGGATAAAACAGTAGAATGGTGTGGCAACAACTTAGGGAATCTAGAAAAGTGGGCAAATTACAAAAAAAAGTATTAAAAACCGAAAATTTAAGGCAGTTAGGTGGTTTGATTTTCGGTTTTGGGTGATTCCTCGGCGAAGGGACAAGTTGGCGACCGGCTGGCTGCAATCTCCAGCCGGCTGGCTGTAACTGTTCGCAAAGGAAAAAGAGAAAGCAGCCGCCGACGGAGCGAAATCGATCTATTATGGGAAATATACGAGCCAGCCAGCTGTTTGTACACGTCTCCTTAGGACGGGAAAAGGGCTTTGAGTGGTGATTGGCGCAATTGAGGTTCGTAAAGGCGTGTTTCAAGTGCTTGTGCGGGAACATTAAATTCTTGAATTTCGACATTTCAAAAATCGATTTCAGTTTCTGAATCCTGGGAAAAAGCGGTTTTTCTGAGTTTTTGTCCTTTTTTCATTCAAAGTGGTTTTTTAGTGCATAAAAATGAACAAAAAATACTGGCAGAGTAAATAAAATACATAGATTAGTCTATTAAAATAATTTTTAAGTCAATTTTCCTGCGGGAGTGTTATTTTGAGCATTTAAAATTTTTTATCATAGCGGGCCGGGCCAGATTCGTCTCGGATTTCACTGGCGGGCCAGAAACTTTAAAAAATATTATATATTTTTTAAAATTGAATAAAGAAGTTTAATTTTTGAACCAATTCAGTTATTTTCTACTTTTATAATTATAATTCTATTAATTTAAATAGTTTTTTTAAAAGATAGTAAATTTAAAAAAGCAGGAAAACAGACTTTAAAATGTAGCTTTTTCAAAATCTTCGGCACTCCGAACATTAAATTCTTGAATTTCCACATTTCAACCATCGATTTCAATTTTTGAATACAATGTTTTTGAATTTCTTTAAAAAAAAGATGATTAATTAAAAAGCAGGAAAACAGATTTCGGACATTAAATTCTTGAATTTCAACTTTTTAAAAATTCAATTTTCAAAGTTATTCCTTTTGAGTTTTCCGGTCTGTTTTTATTCAAAAATAGGTTATTAGTATAAATAGGTTATTAGTAAAAATAGATAAATAAAACAAATACGAAAATATTTTTTTAAATACTTAAAAATTTTATTTTTAAAATTTAAGAAGTTTGAATGGTCGCGGACCGGTGAACATCAAAGTTTTTTTTAAACCAATTTAGTTGTTCTCTACTTTAATTCAATTAAGCTAAACAGTTTTAATAATTTCTGTTAGAAAAACAAAAATAAAATGCTTTCAAAAGAAAAAAAGCCCAAATTTCTGTGCTAAATGGTGATTAATATTGATTTTAACTTCTGCTTGAGAAAAAAAGCGTCGGAAAAAAGCTAAAATTAGCCCACTGCCCAATTAAAAGCGGGCTGGCCCGTTATTTTGCCATAATTAATTGGCGTTAAGCCAATTTTTTTCTAATTTTTTTGAACCAGCTGGCTGGTTTTAGTGTTTCCTCGCCTTTTTATACAGTTTATTATTTTAATAAATAATATATTAGTATTTATTTAAATTTATTAATTTAAAGTTTTATTTTTCAGACTTGGGTATGGAGGATGAGCTGTTCAAATCGGGGACTCCTAAGGGGACTCGGAAGGAGAAGGGTGCTGGCTTCTGGCAGAAGAACAAGGCCAAGAGGAAGGATGAACAAGTCAAAGGGACCATTCAGAATTACATGAGGAAGAGGGAGAGGTCAGTTACCTTGAATACCTTAACCGTAGGGCCGTATTCACCTTAAATCCTTAGCTTTAAGACGTTATCTTAAGGGTTTACCTTTAAGATAATGTCTTAAAGGTAAACCCTTAAGATAACGTTTTAAAGCTTAAGCATGTTAATTACCTAAATCTTTTCTTAAGCATTTTAATTACCTCAACCTTAAGCCAGGTACCATTAACCTTAAATTGGTTAACATTGATCTTATGTGCTTTGCCTTAAGGACCTATATTTTGTGGAATTTTGTCTTAAACTGCTTTAAATACCCAATAAAACCTTAAATCTTTTGCTTTAAGACCTTATCGTTAGTGCGTTTACTGCATAGACCTAACGCTAGGTACCTTACATCTTAAATCCGCAAGCAGTTACCTTAAATCCTTAACCTTAAAGCTTTTTATGAAGTGTTTATCTTAAGAAGTCGGTTACCTTAAATACCTTAACCGTAAACCTTAAATACTTCAGTATTTACCTTAGACTTAAGACATTATCTTCCGTGAATTTCTGTCTTAAACAGCTTTAAATACCTACGAAAACCTTAAATCCTTAGTCTTAATACCTTATTATGTTTTTGTTTAAAAACTACCTTAGCTAGTTACCTTCAATCCGTGATATTTACCTTAAATCCTTACCTTAAGTGATTTAATTACTTGAACCTTAAAATAGGACATTTACCTTAAATCCACCAGCATTTACCTTAAATCATTAGCGTTAAGTCCTCACCTTTACCTTAAATGCCTTCATCTTAAACCTTAAATCCGTTAACATTTATTTTAAGATTTTTTTAAAGATTTTTTTAATTCTAAATTTAGGCAGCTTAAACCTTTATTTCGTTAACATGTACCTTAAATTCTCAAGGCCCTCTTTTAATTATAAGTTTTTAATCACCCGAACCTTAAGCTAGTTAATTTAAACCTTAAATTCGTTTACCTTAATATTTACCTTAAATCCTTAACTTTGAGGCCTTATCTAAAGTTTTTTCAGACAGGAAATCGATAACACTCGCTTCGAGTTGCTCCCGATGTGCGGCTACCAGGTCAAATTGCCGGTGGGCATCCAGCCCTACCCAACACAGAAGCTCATGATTGTCAAGATTCTCACGGCGCTCAACGGAAGACAGAATGTGCTGGCAGAGAGCCCCACTGGAAGTGGTACGCTTTATTCAAATTTCCAGAAAAAAGCGGCCTGACGTTGCCAGAAATAGCGGAAAGCGGCCTGAGGTCGCCAGAAAAAGCGGAAAGAGGCCTGAGGTTGCCGGAAAAAGCGGAGGCGGCCTGAGGTTGCCGGAAAAAGCGGAAGGGGCCTGTTAAATGCCTATTTTCAGGTAAAACTCTAGCTCTTCTGGCCGCCACGTGTGCATGGATGGTAGACTACCGCCAGAAGCGAGACGAATCGAGGAGGACGTGTGTTCTTCATCAAAGTGGGTAACTGTCTGCGTCTCTAACCCTCATACGGTCTCTAACTGTTTGCGTCTCTAACCCTCATTCGGTCTCTAACTGTCTGAGTCTCTAACCCTCGTTCGGTCTCTAACTGTCTGCGTCTCTAACCCTCATTCGGTCTCTAACTGTCTGCGTCTCTAACCCTCATTCGGTCTATAACTGTCTGCGTCTCTAACCCTCCTTCGGTCTCTCTCTCTCTCTCTCTCTCTCTCTCTATTTTCAGACGGCGGCGGAGGGCCCGAATCTCAATTACCTGTCGTAGAAGAGGAGGTTTTGGAACTGCCGTCGGAACCCTTGGCCAAGATTCCGAATCCCACGAATTGGGCAGAGGCTTTTGGAACTCCTAAGACATGTAAGCTATCTCTAAAAGAACCGCCATGTACCTCTTTTCGACTTATATTCGCCTATAGTGCTAATAAGCTGTACCTGGCGGGACTACCCTCGCCCCATCCGCCGGTCTCGTACGGGTGTGAAACTCGCGGCGCTACCATGTCAGACAACCAGAGTTTTCTGCGTCTTTTCAGGCGGGAACATTGAAAATTCAAAAGTTACGAAAAATCTATAAACCAATAGATTGGACCGCGTAAACACCGTGCACGTAGTTGTTAAAATGCCGGTTATCCACAGGTCGCCTGGAATGGCCAAAAATGGCATTTCAGATGCAGATTTCTCCAAAACGACGCTTTTAAGCCCCTTTCTTGAATAACAGGCTGTAAACAGCGGGCTGACGAGTTGAAAAATGAAATTTCTCAAAGAATCGAGATGGAAAAAGGCACTTTCTCTTATAAAATTCTAATTTTCAGATTTCGAAGAAGAACTTCAGAGTGACTTCACGCCGTGTCGTGATTCTCCCGCGCCGACTCTGCCTCCTCAGAGCCTTCAGAAGGCTCCTGTGAAAGCCGCCCCGCCCCCAGTCACCTGCACCTGTTTGCCGTGAGTTTTTGGAGTAATGTGGCAAATTTTTGGATTACGGTACTTTTTTCAGGTTACTGTAGATTTTTTTAGATTACGGCAGATTGTTTTCGGAGTAGATAGTAAACCGAAAAATGCATGACTTTTTGGATTACAGTAGATTGTTCAGATTACGGTAGATGGTTTTTGGGGTACGGTAGATTGCTTTTGAATTACGGCAGGTGGTTATTTTTGAAGTAATGTGGATAATTTTTGTAGTAATGTGGCTAAATTTTGGATTACGTTAGTTTTTTCGAGATTGTTTTTCGGGTTACGGTAGTTTTTTTTGGATTACGGTAGATTGTTTTTGAATTACAGTACATTGTTTCTGGGTTACGGTAAATTCTTTTTGCAGTACTTTAGATTGTTTTTGGATTACTGTAGATTTTTGGGTTACGGTAGATTGTTTTTGGATCACGGTTTTTTCGGATTACTGTATTTTTTTTCGGGTACTATAGACAGTAAACTGAAAAGGGATGACTTTTTGGAGTATGGTAGATTGTTTTCCAATTACGGTAGATTGTTTTTTTTTTGGATTACGGTAGACAGCAAGCTGAAAAGACTTTGGATTACGGTAGATTGTCCATCAAACTTGGAATCTCGAATTTACGTACCCATTTTCAGGAGAGCGAGGATCTACTACAGTACCCGTACGCACAAACAGATCGGCCAGGTTGTGAAGGAGTTCCGTCGCCTACCGTATGCCGGTATTCTCAGGTACGGTAGTTTGGACCGCTTTCTCGCAATCAAAGGCCGCTTTGACCGCTTTTTGGCAATCGAAGGCCGCTCGGACCGCTTTTTGGCAATGAAAGCCGCTTGGACCGCTTTTTGGCAATCAAAGGCCGCTTGGACCGCTTTTTGGCAATCAAAGGCCGCGTGGACCGCTCTTTGGCAATCAAAGGCCGCTTCGACCGCTTTTTAGCAGCCAAAGGCCACTTTTTGGCAACCAAACCCGGCCTGCTGTTCTCTTTCCGCTTATAATATGCTAATTTCAGGCATACCATCATGGCAAGTCGGGATCAATCGTGTATCAATGAAGACGCCAAGAGGGCCGGCGACACGACGGCCTACTGTAAGGAGTTGATCAGTGGAGATGGGAGGGGATGCCACTTCAAGACGGAGATCAGAAGCCACAGGCTGGATGTGCCGCAGTTGATGAGGAAACACGTGGAGACACATGTAAGATGCGCAAATTTGGTTGCCAAAAAGCGGCTTTTAATTGCTAAAAAGCAGAGAAAAATAACCTAAAATTTGAATTCAGACGGAGACCATCTTCGACATTGAGGACCTGGTGGATGCCATGAAGGTGTCCAGTCCCAAAATTTGTCCCTACTTTGCCACCACGAGGATTCTGACCAGCGATTCGGATATCATCTTCACGCCGTTTACGTATTTAGTAGGTTGGTGGACCGCTTTTCGCTTTTTATGGCAACCTCAGGCCGCTTTCTGCTTTTTCTGGTAACCTCAGGCCGCTTTCCGCTTTTTTCTGGTTACCTCAGGCCGCTTTCCGCTTTTTCTGGTGACCTCAGGCCGCTTTCTGCTTTTTCTGGCAACGTCAGGCCGCTTTCCGCTTTTTCTGGCAACCTAAGGCCGCTTTCCGCTTTTTTCTGTCAACCTCAGGCCGTTTTCCGCTTTTTCTGGCGACTTCAGGCCGCTTTCGGCTTTTCCTGGTAACCTCAGGCCACTTTCGGCTTTTTCTGGTAACCTCAGGCCGCTTGCCGCTTTTATGTCAACCTCAGCCCGCTTTCTGCTTTTTCTGGCAACCTCAGGCCGCTTTCCGCTTTTTCCGGTAACCTAAGGCCGCTTTCTTCTTTTTGGTGGTCATTTGTCACAGCATTCCAATGTTTTAAGAGAGAGAGAGAGAGAGAGAGAGAGGCAATATTCTAATCTCTTTCCTTCAGATCCAATCATCCGCAACTCCTCCGACGTGGTTCTGAAGAACAGCGTGGTCATCTTGGACGAAGCCCACAACATCGAAGACACCTGTCGCGAAGGGGCCTCCTTCAAATTCGAGGAGAAGGAGGTCGTCGACGCACTCTACGCCTTCAGAATCAAGGGTACCTCTTTTTCTTTAAAGAATTCTTGAAAATTAGAATTTCGCACCATTTTTATGTTTCCAAGTTAATTTTTAGTCCTTTAAGGTGACTTCGGCGATCTCTAGGCCCCGAAATTTTAAACGACCGAATTAAAACAGTAGAGTTATGTGGCAAACTCACAAGATTAATTCAAACATGGGCAAACCTTTATAATTATAAATTAGATTAATTTTAGCAATTTTTATTTAAATTAAAATTAAAAATTTTCTTTAAAAAAGACACTTTTTGTTAAAATATGGACCATTTTTATTAGAATTTTGCTTACTTTTGACGTTTTGTAGTTAATTTTCATTTTTTTTCAAAAGGAAACCTCAGGAACATCTTTTCGACTTATATATGCCTATTATGCTAATTACTGTACGCAGTGGGACCACCCTTGCTCCGGCCGCCGATCTCGTACGGGTGTGAAACTCTCGGCGCTGCCAGACAACCAGAGTTTTCTGCGTCTTTTCAGGCGGGAACATTGAAAATTAAAAAGGGACGACCAAAAATCGATAACTCAATAGATTGGACGAACGTAAACACCGTGCACGTAGTTCGTTCAAATGCCGGTTATCCACAGGTGCCCCCTGGAATGGTCAAAAAATGGCATTTCAGATGCTTTTTTCTCCAAAACGACGCATTTAAACCACAAATTGTTATATATTTTCTTTAAAAAAATAACTTTATAGCTAAAAATCGATTTTTTACATTGATTTTTTTAAAATTTTAAAATCGATTTCAGAACACCTGGTGACGGACAAATTGAAGGGAATTGGCAAACAGGGACTGCAGTTTGAAGACAAGGAGAACGACTTTCTCGATGTTCTCAGCGAATATTCGAAGCATATGGCCAAGGTTTGAAAAATTAGAATACTGAGGAGGTAAATCTGAATTTAGTTGGTTACTTTGGTCGAAGGGATCTACGAGTGGATGAAGGAGGTCGCGCTGCCGGTGAAGAAAGTCAATCCGGACAAATTTACTGGAGCTAGGGTTGAGAACAAGTGGGTTTAAGGCCGCTTTTTACAGCCTAAGGCCGCGGAAGACCGCTTTTTACAGCCTCAGGCCGCTTAATACCGCTTTTTACAGCCTCAGGCCGCAGAAGACCGCTTTTTTCACAACTTAAGGCCGCAGAAGACCGCTTTTTACAGCCTAAGGCCGCAGAAGACCGCTTTTTACCGCCTCAGGCCGCAGAAGACCGCTTTTTAACAACCTTAGGCCGCAGAAGACCGCTTTTTTACAGCCTCAGGCCGCAGAAGACCGCTTTTTACAGCCTCAGGCCGCAGAAGACCGCTTTTTACAACCTAAGGCCGCAGAAGACCGCTTTTTACAGCCTCAGGCCGCAGAAGACCGCTTTTTTACAGCTTCAGGCCGCAGAAGACCGCTTTTTACAACCTAAGGTCGCAGAAGACCGCTTTTTAACAACCTTAGGCCGCAGAAGACCGCTTTTTACAACCTAAGGCCCCAGAAGACCGATTTTTAACAGCCTCAGGCCGCATATGACCGCTTTCTTTCAGAGGCTGGGCCTTCCTGGCAGACTCGTTGACTCAGAAGAATCGCAAACTGATCTTCCCAAAGGGCAGTCCGGAATACGAGGCATTAAATGTGAGTTTTATCCTCTAATATTCAACTTTTCCCGTCTAATATTCAAATTTCAGAAGGCGTTGGGGGCAGTGGCTCAACAGGGACAAGGAGAAGATGACAAGAACCAGAAATTGGGCGATTTCAAGCCACCGGGTCCGGCGATTGTGATGGTGGAGAAGTGGCTCTACTTTATGTCCTTCTTCAGTGACGTAAACGACAGGAGCACGTACAGGTTGGGCCGCTTTTTGGCAGCAGAAGGCCGCTTTTCGACAACCAAGGGCCGCTTTTGACAACCAAAGGCCTCTTTTTGACAATCAAAGGCCGCTTTTTGGCAACCAAAGGCCGCTTTTTGGCAATCGGGCCGTTTTTTGATAACAAAAGGCCTCTTTTTGGCAACCAAAGGCCGCTTTTTGACAACCAAAGGCCGCTTTTTCTCAACCGAATGCCGCTTTTTGGCAACCAAAGGCCGCTTTTTGGCAATAAATGGCCGCTTTTTGACAACCAAAGGCCGCTTTATATTTTATTTAAGGATGAATATCACCATGGAGAAGGCGAATTCCTACGGTGCCGGTGCTACGCAGAGTTACAGGGAGACGAAGTTCACGGGACAGGTGAGAGAAAGAGAGTTAGAGAGAGAAATGTCTCATTTAGGGCCCGAAGAACATAATGTACAGCCAGGCGGAGTGGATTTGGATGGATTCTACCACAGGTCCCCATGGAATTCCTCCCCTTATGGAAGGACACCGGACGTCCATCTCGTTGTGGTGCATGAGCCCCGCTCTGGTGAGTCCCTCTAACCTCAACCTCAGGCCGCTTGTTTCGAATTATGGCAACCTCAGGCCGCTTTTTCGAATTATGGCAATCTCAAGCCGCTTTTTTGACTTTTGACAACCTCAGGCCGTTAAAAACTTACGGCGGCTATAGGGTCTTGCCACGAACCGGGTTACGGTGTCGTGGTTGCCACTTTTATCCCTTTAAAAAGACACTTTCTCCCTTTAAAATAGCAGTTTTATGCCTTTAAACTAGGCATTTAAAGTGCCCATTTAGACCTTTAAGTGATATATTTATTATTTCAAAAATGCGCTTTTAGACCTTTAAAATGTCATTTGTACTCTTAAAAGTATATTTAAGTTCCATTTTTGTACAATATCAAATCAAGCCTTAAAATTATCCTTTAAAATTACGAATTTATGCCTTTAATTCACACTTTTAGGACTTTAAATTAACGCATTTAGACCTGGAACGTGAAATTTTAAAGGTACTTTTAGTCCTTTAAAATTTCCTTTATTTATTATTAAGGTAGAAATTAATTCTAAAGGACTAAATTCACATTAAAAAGTTCATGTTAAGGGTCTAAACCCTTTAATTTAAAGTTCTTAAAATTTGCAATGCTTTTAAAATTAATTGCATTATTTAAAAATAATTTAAATATGGTTTTCAGACCTTCATGGATGCCTTCTCCGAAGTCAGATCGATTATCCTGGCCTCTGGAACCCTCTGTCCGATGGGTACGCTGAAGACGGAGCTCGGAACGCAGTTCAAATTCGAAGTGGAGGGGAAGCAGGTCATTCCGAACGAGAGGATCTACGCCTCAGTAATCAAAGTGGTGGGTAGAGGGGGAGAGAGAAAGAGAGAGGTTAGAGACGCAGAGGGAGAGAGAGAAAAAGTGGAAGGAGAGGTTAGAGACGCAGAGGAGAATGATTTAAAATTTGAATTTCAGGGCCCGTCGAACGTTTCTCTGAATCTCACTCAAAGCAGAATGAGCGCCAATCCGAAGATGATGTACGAAATCGTCGATATCATCAAGTATGTCTGCTTCTCTGACTCTAGCCCCTACCTCTGCGTCTCTAACCATCTCCCTCTCTCTGCATCTCTAACCATCTTCCTGTCTCTGCGTCTCTAACCATCTCCCTATCTCTGCGTCTCTAACCATCTCCCTATCTCTGCGTCTCTAACCATCTCCCTATCTCTGCGTCTCTAACCATCTCCGTCTCACTGCGTCTCTAACCATCTCCCTCTCTCTCTCTCTCTCTCTCTCTCTCTCTCACTCTCTCTTTCCAGAAGCATCTGTCTGACTGTCCCCAAAGGAGTCCTTTGTTTCGTGCCCAGCTACAAAATGCTGAGTGAGATTATGGATCTGATGAGGACCACCCCGATCGGCCACGAAATCGGGCGACGGAAGGTGCTTCTGGAGGAGCCGAAGCGATCCGCCGACCTCAACGCAGTCATGAACGATTTCGAAGATGTCATGAGGAAGCCGCAGATGCGCGGACCCGCGATTGACGGCGTTCTTATGCTGGCCGTTTTCAGGGGAAAGGTTCGTTTTTCACTGAAAATTACCTTAAAACAGCGAAAAACTGCGCAAAATTCTAATTTAATAGTTCCTACAACGACTGGATAAGACCCGCCCACAAAAATGCCGAGAAACAAGGTCTCATAGAGGTCCAAGCGGCCTACTGTTGTCAAAAAGCGGCTTTTAATTGAAAAAGTCGGTCAAGCGGCCTATGATTGCCAAAAAGCGGCTTTTAAGTGCAAAAAATAGGTCAGGCGGCCTACTGTTGCCAAAAAGTGGCTTTTAATTGAAAAAGGCGGTAAAGCGGCATATGGTTGCCAAAAAGCGGCTTTTAATTGGCAATGAAAATTAACTACAAAACAGGAAAATTACGCAAAATTCTAATGTAAATTTCTGTCGACCTAAAACGATTTGATAAGTTCCGCCCATTTTAAAAAAAAATAAAACTAATCTTTTTTTAAATTTAAATAAAAATAGCTAAAATAATCAAACTTTTTTTTTGCCAAATCACTTTTAAAATTTCGGGAAAATCATTTTTTCCAAGCTGCACTTTAAAAAATAGCAAAATTAACTTCAAAACAGCAAAAAGTGCTTAAAATTCTAATTTTAAAAGGTTGCCAAAGCGGCTTTTACTTGCAAAAAAGCGGCCTTTGGTTGTCAAAATACGGCCTTAAACTGCCAAAATGCGGCTTTTAACTGAAAAATTAGGTCAAGCTGCATATGGTTGCCAAAAGCGGCCTCTAATTAGAATTTATTTAAAGGACTATTTCCAGATCTCGGAAGGAATCGATTTTGCTGACGACAAGGCGAGGGTTGTGATCTCCCTGGGAATACCGTTTCCCAACTTCGGAGACTCTCAGGTTACCGTAACCCTAATTTTTATTGATTGATTGTAATTCAGGTGAAAGAAAAACGCCGCTACAACGACGAAAATGCGAGGACGAAGGGAATTCTGACGGGGGACAACTGGTACACCACACAGGCCTACAGGGCCCTGAATCAGGCACTCGGAAGGTCCGCTTTTAGGCAACCAAAGGCCGCTTTTTGACAATCAACGGCCGATTTTTGACAACCAAAGGCCGCTTTTTGCCAACCAAAGGCCGCTTTTTGACATCCAAAGGCCGCTTTTCGACAATCAAAAGCCGCTTTTTAGCAACAAAAGGCCGTTTTTTGACAATAAAAGACCGCTTTTGGTAATCAAAGGCCGCTTTTTCGCTTGATTAATAGATCAAAAAGAGGAATAGATCAATTATCGATTGATTTCAGATGCCTCCGGCACAAGAACGACTGGGGAGCGCTGGTTTTGATCGACGAACGGCTGGTTTCTCAGGCGACCAATTGTGGGTTAAAGGACTAATACCGTAATCTTATTTGCTTACAGCGCGTTATGGAAAGGCGGGCAATGCAGCGGCGCCGTCGGCTCAAGTGTCGAGGTGGATCAGAGATCAACTGCAGGTCTGCGAGGATTTCGCTGGATTCAGGAGTGGATTGGCCAGGTTTGTATGCTAATCAGGAACCGTCAGGGACCTTTTTTAAACTTTTTCTCAAATTAAAAAGATTGAAAAAAAATGAGAAAATATATAACAATTTGTGGTTTAAATGCGTCATTTTGTTAGAAATCTGCATCTGAAATGCCAATTTTGGCCATTCCAGGCGACCTGTGGATAACCGGCATTTTAACGAACTACGTGCACGGTGTTTACGCGGTCCAATCCGTTGGTTTATCGATTTTTGTCGTCACTTTTGAATTTTCAATGTTCCCGCCGGAAAAGACGCAGAAAACTCTGGTTGTCTGACATGGTAGCGCCGCGAGTTTCACACCCGTACGAGATCGGAGACCTATATAGTTCACGAACTTTGGTGCTTACTCGCGCGTAAACATCGGGCGCCGCCCTAGAGTATCGCAAATTACGTCATTATCGGACAGTAGTTGAAAAAAGGATGACTTAACCGAAAATCGCACTTTCCTGCTGAAATCGCGCTCTAATTTTTTGCTTTAAATTGCGGTTGTAGGGGTTACTGTAGGGTTTTATCAGGTTTTATCAGGATTGTGAAAACTACATTTGAGGTATTTGAGGCCCGTGAGAACCATGAAAAGTGAGATTACTGTATCTTAGCGGATTGATTCATTGGTTATATTAAAATCTTTTTTTCAGTTTCGTCGCTCGGATGACGGAAAACGTGAAGCCGTCCACTCCGCGACCCCCCATCCAAATCGATTAATCGATTCTCGATTAATCATTGTTACAGTAATACCGGTGTATTGTAGCGGGTTTTCTTCATATCGTCCGAGTGATCTGTCTCAATAGTCAAATACTTTGTTTTTGTTTGTCCTTGACCTTACCAACAGTCGCTTTTGGCAGCCAAAGGCCGCTTTTTGACAACCAAAGGCCGCTTGGAACTTTTTGGAACCAAGGCCGGTTTTTAACAACCAAAGGCCGCTTTTCATAACCAACGGCCGCTTGAACCGCTTTTTTGCAATCAAACAACCAAAGGCCTCTTTTTGACAACCAAAGGCAATTTTTGGTAACAAAGGGCCGCTTTTTGGTAACCAACGTCCGTTTTTGACAATCAAATGCCGCCTGACCTGCTTTTTGACAATCAAAGGCCGCTTTTTGGCAACCAAAGGCCGCTTTTGTCTCTTTTCCGTCTCAATATGCAAATAAATCTGTGTTTCTGTTTGGAATTGAAAGCAATTTCCGGCGAAACGAGCGTGTAAAAAGCGGTGACGCGTCTCCATTCCCACGGCCGATTGATAAGCGTCGATGGATAGATTCGATCGACCACCAGTGCCAGCCGGCTGGTCAAATACTCTTCCTTACTGCCAGTCGGTTGGTGACAGCTGGCCGGAGCTGATAACAAGGCTTTTCCGGCTGTCAACCGAGATTTTATAGAGACTGCCGGCCGAAGACCGGTTCTACACGAGATTTATGTGTTTTGGGCGGGGAGGCCTCACTTAACAACGGGTCTTTCGATTTTTTGTTTAAACTTTTGAAAAAATATTGATTGATTTTTTAAACGGATACAATTTTTTCCAGTGTTTTGCTACAAACTATTGATTTAAAAAAGGGTTTAGTGAACTTTTTGTAAAAATAGAATATTTTATTTCCTGAAACTTATTTTTTGCAATTTATCGATTTTAATTATGCACCAGAGCCCAATCGATTGAGAATTTCTTTTTGACAATTTAATTATCGATTTTATCCATTGTATTTTTCAGCAATTTCAAAAATTTTCTTGCAATTTCTCGACTTTTCCTTTAAATTAAACAAAACGAAAATAGTTTTCTTTACTAAATTGTCAACTTTGCAAATTATCGATTTTTTATGCGCCAGGTCCCAATCAATTGTGAATTTTATCTTACAATATTGATTGATATTTTACATAAATTAAATAGTTTATAGCATATTTGTTATTAAATTAAATAAACAATTTTTTAAAGAACATAAAAAATAATTTGCCAAAATACAATTTTCCCATTCTGCACTTTATGATTTGATTAGTGTATTTTGTGACTTTCATTTTACAATATTGATTGATCTTTGGATTTTTTAAAAATATATTTCCTTGTGGTTCCCCAGCGATTTGCAAATATAACCTGACGCAATATTGCGTACGTATGCTAAAATTTTGTACGCATTTTCGCGTTTGGTGTCATTTGACCAGCGGCGTGAAATGGAACTGGCTTCGAATATACCGATTTTTTACTAAATTATTAGTATACCGGACCTAAACTGCCGTAGAAATCCTATTTTTTTTACTTTAATTTACAAATTGATTGTAAATTTTATAACAAAACATATATTTTTGTAATTAAAAATCGCCACAAAAAGCCTATAGATTATGTTAAACTCAGAATTAATCAATTTTCCAGCCGCTTTAAAAATAAATTTTTCTCAACTTACGATTTCTATTTTCACTTCGAATTGTTCATTTTCTGCCAGAAAATCCTGAAAACTGTAAGAAAACACTCACTTTCCGGCGTGTTTTCTTGTTTTTCCTTCCGAAAACAAGGACTACACGGCCTGCGCGGGCCTCGTTCTCGCCTCGGCTTAGCCGTCTTCGCCCCGCCACTGAACAAACGCAAACTTTCTACTCCTCCGCCACCCTCTCCAAACTGTTTTCTTTCTTTCTCACGCCTCATTCTTTGCTTTTAAGGTTCTCACGGGCCCGTTTTGGCCCATTTACCCAAATTAGTCCCATAAATTACCAACCAAACGACCAAGGTTCGATCCCATTCGGTGCACTTCTTTTTTGTCCACTTTTTTACTAATTTGAATAATAGAAACATATTTAAGGCATTTTAAATAGTTTAAAAATTAATTTCACCAGTATTTCAATGTCATTTTAAACTGTTTAAAACAATTTTTATTGATTTTAAAACTGTTTTTGTTTTAAAATTAGCATAGAAGATGAAGATGGCTTGGTTCTTTTTGTCGCATCGTTATTTTCCTTCATTCATCCAACTTTTCCGGTCGGAGAGGATAAATTGGGGCGTTTGTTGTAAAAACCACCCCGCCGTTGATGGATAAAACGGTTTCGCACAAATCCGGTCTGGGAAGCTCTCTCTCTCTCTCTCTCTCTCTCTCTCTCTCTCTCTCTCTCTCTCTCCCTCTCTCTCTCTCTCTCTGCGTCTAACCTCTCTTTCTCTCTCTCTGCGTCTCTAACCCCTCTTTCTCTCTGATTCTGCGTCTCTAACCCCTCTTTCTCTCTGATTCTGCGTCTCCAACCCCTCTTTCTCTCTGATTCTGCGTCTCTACCCCCTCTTTCTATCTGATTCTGCGTCTCTAACCCCTCTTTCTCTCTGATTCTGCGTCTCCAACCCCTCTTTCTCTCTGATTCTGCGTCTCTAACCCCTCTTTCTCTCTGATTCTGCGTCTCCAACCCCTCTTTCTCTCTGATTCTGCGTCTCCAACCCCTCTTTCTCTCTGATTCTGCGTCTCTAACCCCTCTTTCTCTCTGATTCTGCGTCTCCAACCCCTCTTTCTCTCTGATTCTGCGTCTCCAACCCCTCTTTCTCTCTGATTCTGCGTCTCCAACCCCTCTTTCTCTCTGATTCTGCGTCTCTAACCCCTCTTTCTCTCTGATTCTGCGTCTCCAACCCCTCTTTCTCTCTGATTCTGCGTCTCTAACCCCTCTTTCTCTCTGATTCTGCGTCTCCAACCCCTCTTTCTCTCTGATTCTGCGTCTCCAACCCCTCTTTCTCTCTGATTGTGCGTCTCTACCCCCTCTTTCTATCTGATTCTGCGTCTCTAACCTCTTTTTCTCTCTGATTCTGCGTCTCTAACCCCTCTTTCTCTCTGATTCTGCGTCTCTAACCCCTCTTTCTCTCTGATTCTGCGTCTCTAACCTCTTTTTCTCTCTGATTCTGCGTCTCTAACCCCTCTTTCTCTCTGATTCTGCGTCTCTAACCCCTCTTTCTCTCTGATTCTGCGTCTCTAACCTCTCTTTCTTTCTGATTCTGACCAAACTACAAAACAATTACCAGAGCAAATCGGCGCTTTGTGTCTGTTTACTCAGGCTGTTTCGATCACAGCCGCCTCCAACTGATGCCACCCTGACAACCGATTGTTACTATTTATATCTATAAAAATATGTTTTTACTTTTGCTATTATTTTTATTATTATTATAATTATTATTATTATTATTAATATTATTTTTATTAAAATGTCAGATTTCCTTAGGTCGCTGGTTCGAATCCTGCTCGACAAAATGTTTTTTTTAATGTTTTTGTCTAAAAACTGTAATTTTTAATTGCTGTGAACTTTACATTTTGTAAAATGTACAACACTGAGATTAATTTTTAAATTTTAAAACAATTTTGTGAAAAAAATTGATAATTTTCAGTTTTTTTTCTCCAAAAACTTTTTCCCTGATGAAAGCATACCACAAACTTGCGGAATCTGGGTTATTTAAATTCGTAGACCGCTTTTGGCTTTTTGACAACCATAGGCCGCCTGACGTATAAACCAAGCGCAGCCGCCGATCCCGTACGGGTGTGAAACTCGCGGCGCTACCATGTCAGACAACCAGAGTTTTCTGCGTCTTTTCAGGCGGGAACATTGAAAATTCAAAAGTGACGACTAAAAATCGATAAACCGATGGATTGGACCGCGTAAACACCGTGCACGTAGTTCGTTAGAATGCCGGTTATCCACAGGTCGCCTGGAATGGCCAAAAATGGCATTTCAGATGCAGATTTCTCCAAAACGACGCATTTATACCAGAAACTTTAGTATATTTTCTGGAATAACTTTTCAAGCTCTTTAAAATGAAGTCAAGTTTTAAAAAAAAAAGAGAAAAACCGTGTACAAGTGACTAAGTGAACACGTGTGTTCCTGATCTCCTCCAAAAAGTCAAAACAAAGCCTCGTGCGGTGTGAACTCCGCGGCGGCGGCTGTCTTCTTCCGGCCATTACATTAATCATAACGCCGTGCAACACTTGTCCTTCGGCCACAAGTGCCAGCCGCCCTGTTTGCCGTGTTTTTGTCCGAAGTCCTTCGCGCCAGCCGCTTTCCGGACAGCTTTTCCCCACGCGCTTCCCCGATCGAAAGACGAAAAGTCGCCCGGTGCACTTTATTTTTGCTCAATTAAAATAGATTATATAGCCATTAGAAGTCCAAAAAAATGATTTTCTTAGTTTTGCAACAACAAAAAACAGTGGAGTAATCCGCCAAGTTTGGGTGGTCCGACTACCCGGACCACCAAAATTGGTCCCACAAATTACCAACCAAACGACCAAGGTTCAATCCCACTCGGTGCACTTCTTTTTTGTCTACTCTTTGACTAATTTGAATACTAGACACTTATTTAAGGCATTTTTAACCGTTTAAAAAGTTTTTTTAAAAATAAAAACTAAGTGCCCTAAGTTTTAATTTTTTTCTGCAATTAAAGTTTAAAAAAGAATTTTTAATAGTAAAAGTTTTTTCAAAAATGGTAATTGTTTTAACTTTTTAGCCTTAAATCGCAAAAGGAATGCTGGGCAAGGAAACCTACATGTGTCTTTTTATAAAAAGAATAATTTTGCATTTAAAGATTTTTTAAAGATTTTTTTTGCAAACATTTTTTTAAATTAATTTAAATTTTTTAAAGTTTTATTTTGCTAATTTTACATTTAAACATGGTTTTAAACAAAATTTTAACAGTTTTAGTATTCTTTTTAACCTGTTTTAATTTGCTAAAAAAATTTAAAAATATAGTAAAACTTTTTTAAAAAAATTTAAAACCATGTTTAAATATAAAATTAGCAAAATAATACTTGAAAAATTTAAATTAATTTTTTTTAAAAATTAAAAAGAGACCATCAGGGACCTGTTTTGACTTAATCTCAAATTAAAGAGCTTGAAAAGTGCCACTTTTTTGGCCATTCCAGGCGAGAGCCACGATAACCGGCATTTTAACGAACTACGTGCACGGTGTTTACGCGGTCCAATCTATTATTTTATCGATTTCTGGTCTTCACTTTTGAATTTTCAATGTTCCCGCCTGAAAAGACGCAGAAAACTCTGGTTGTCTGGCATGGTAGCGCCGAGAGTTTCACACCCGTACGAGATCGGCGGCTGGGGCAAGGGTAGTCCCGCCGTATACAGTAATTAGCATAATAGACAAATACAAATCGAAAGAGGTCTCTGACGGTTCCTTTAAAATGCCTTAAATATTTAAAGGATTTTTTTTTTCAAATTTCTCGCACCCGTACCAATTCGGAAACCATAGATGAGATTCCTTTCTTCCGCTATCTGTGGCGGCGCCTATCTCTTCATCGGAAACTCGATAATCTGTGTGACATTTTCCGCCAAATGCCGGCTGTTCACCGCCATTCACGTACCAGTCATCATATTTCTGGGATCTCTTTGTTTGATAATTAGACCTTTAAAAAAATTTATTGATTGAAAGTGTTATAAATGAAAAGAGCTCGTTATCCTCTATCGAAAAACCTATATTTTGATGCATTTGATGATGTTTTATGGTGGTTTTGAAAAATTGCTGCTGGCGCAGTGGGTAAAACTGTTTAGAAGAAAAAGGTCGAGGGTTCGATCCCGCCTCAGGCAAACCTTCTATCTGCCTCTCTCTCTCTCTCTCTCTCTCTCTCTCTCTCTCTCTCTAAAACTATCTCTCTCTCTCTTTCTCTCGTCCTCTCGTTCTCTCTCTCTCTCTCTGTCTCTCTCTAAAACTATCTCTCTCTCTCTCTCTCTCTCTCTCTCTCTCTCTGTTTCTCTCTATCTCTCTCTCTCTCTCTCTCTCTCTAAAACTATCTCTCTCTCTCTCTCTCTGTTTCTCTCTCTCTCTCTCTCTCTCTCTCTCTCTCTCTCTCTCTGTCTCTCTCTCTCTCTCTCTCTCTCTCTCTCTCTCTCTCTCTCTCTTTCTTACCCTTCCTTTCCAGGGTGATTGTGCCATGCAGGACGGCGTCAGTGGCCTTCATTACCGTAACCTCCTTCCGGGGTACGGTAGTCAAAACCCTGGCTACCAGCCGCGCCATGCACTTCTCAGATTAAAGGACGGTCGCCTACTATCCGGTGAGTACCGTACCCCACCTTTTCTTTCTTTGGTTACAGTATACTGTAATCTGCCCAGGTTACTGTATTCTTACCGTACCATGCTAAAAACCTTTGAAAAACTGTGGTTACTGTAACTTTTCTTTCTTTGGCTACAATATACTGTAATCTGTTCAGGTTACTGTAATTTTCAGGCTGTGGTGGTGATGTGGAAGTTTTGCATTTGGAAGATATGCTTCGATCGATGGACACGGGCCAGCCTGTCCGAGTGACTACGGTAACTGTCTTTGGAGCGAAGGACGTGGTTCGAGGGATTGTACCTCTACCGAATTCAGGTAGTCACAAAAACACGTACACACGCACACACGCACACACGCATTCATTTACTTATTCACTCACTCACTCACTCACACACGCTCACGCTCACACCAGCACTAACACTCTTTTTCTCTAACACATTCACAGTTCTCATTCACATTCACACTCACAGTTTTACACACACACACAAACACTCTCCATCTGTCACACTCACACACATACACTCTCTCTGCCTATCACACACACACACACACACACACACTCTTTCACACTCTCACACACTCCCACACATTCACGCACACACACTTTCTCTCTCACACAGACACACACACCTGCACACTCTCACTCTCACACACTCACTCACACATACACACATTCACATTCACGAAACACCCACCCACCCACAAACACACACACACACACACACACACACTCACACACTTTCTCACACAGGCATTCACACACTCTCACACGCATACACACTCTCTATATTTCTCAAACACAATCACACAAACACACACGCTTTCTCTCACTCTCTCTCACACACACGTTCTCACATACACACATAAACATATACACACACTCACATATTTACATTCGTTCACTCACACATTCGCTTTCACCCGCAAACACACACACACACACACTCTCTCTCTCTCTCTAACAAACTCTCTCACACACTCACATACACACACTCCCTAATATGCACATACACACAGTCACATATACACACTCACACATTCACTATCTCTGTCTAAAATCTTAAAACCCCAATTTTAGACCACATTTTCGTGTACGGTAGCCGAAATGTGGCCCTTGTCCACGGAAGTGAACTATTCGAAGGAACAGTCTTGGCCTCCAGCAGAATTCTCCTCCTTCCTGCTAATTTATTGGCTGTGGATGTTGAAAAACAAGGAAAATCAGAGGTAACCCATTTTGGTACCTTTGGCGCAGTGCCAAAAGGCGCGAGCGCGAGAAAAACGACCAGGGTTCGGATCCCGCCCATTCTTTTCTTTTTATTTTGCGTAAATTAGTATTAAAATACAAATAATAAGTGATATTTTCAAATAAAAGTTATCTGCATTTTTTGGTCCCCTTGGCTCAGTGGGAAAACCAGCGCGCGAGAAAAACGACCAGGGTTCGGATTTTCCCATTCTTTTCTTTTTGCTTTTGCTTAAATTGGTTTTAAAATACAATTTAAATGAATACAAAGTCAATTTTACAAATAAAAATTTTTTTTTTCAGCTTTTACTGGCCTTTCTCCTGGAAACCGGAGTTTTCCACTACTCTCTATCAGTCGAGGAGGGAAATTGCACTTATGGGTGTCTTCAAGTTTTCCGCTGCAAGTATTTAATTTAATTTATTTATTTAAATACAAAAACTTTTTTTAGCCGAACCATCCAGAGTGGAATTTTATGGAGAGATGGAGGCGTTCTCCACACGGCCTATTACGACGGTTACGTGCGGGTGGCAATTATCAATGAGAACTATGAAGATATGCTTCTTGTTAAGGTAAATTAACCTTAAATACATTAAAATTGTGAAAAGGGAAAGAAAACAGAGAAAAAAAGCGATGTTATTGCGGGCAGCGATTGTCAGCCGGCGGCGGCGCCTATAAAAGGCGGGCGCGCCCACCGAGCAAATGTGATCAGGTGGCCGAGTGGTTAAGGCGATGGACTGCTAATCCATTGGGATTTTCCCGCGTGAGTTCGAATCTCATCCTGATCGAATCTCTTTTACTTACTTGAATTGGCCTAAAACTGAAGTTTAAACGATTTTGGCCAACTTAAGACTTTGTCTCAGTAAAAGTCGAGTATAGTCAGGACAAAGTTTTTTTTCAATGTCTTCGAATTCGCTCTAAAGTGGAATACAACCTTCTTATAGCCTAAAAACCTTATTCTGAAAGTTTCAGCTTGATATCGATTTTTTGACCCGGATTATGGTAGGTCAAAATTTCACACGGAAAATTTTCAATTTTCAAAGTCATATACATTAAAATGTTCAGAATAATATGGGCACAACGGCTATTTCAATGAAAACTCCTGACATGTTTTTTTTGGTGTTTTGGGGTTTTGACCCTTTCACTATAGGAGCCAGATAAAAGTTAACGTTTTCATCAGATTATACGTTCAAATCCGCATCGATTCGTCATCTAAAATCAAAAATCGAAGACGACCATCTTTCTTAAAATTTCAATTAAAAGTGAAAAAAGTCCCTAAAAACGAGGAAAAACGCAATTTTTTGCAATTTTTTCCCTTTCCTTACTTCAATGTTTCAGCCAAGAAGGGGTCAATTTCAACCGAATTTGAAAAATTTCAGCATTAAAAAAAGAATACCTAGAAACAGAAATTTTTCAAAATCCGGTGAAAATTGACTTCGTTTTGGTTGAAACATTAAAGTGACGAGGTGAAAATTTTTTTGAATTTTCGTCGTCTATACGCAATTGAACGCAGAATCTGATGAAAACGTTAACGTTTTTCTGGCTCCTATAGTGAAAGGGTCAAAACCCCAAAAAACAAGTTTTTGCAGGTTTTTGAGAATTTCTGGTCTTATGTGTGCAACTCAGGAGTTTTCTTTGTAACAGTCGTTGTGCCCATATTATTCTGAACATTTTAATATATATGACTTTGCAAATACAAAAATTTTGAAAATTTTCCCTGTAAAATTTCGACCTACCGTAATCCGGGTCAAAAAATCGATATTAAGCTGAATGTTTCAGAATAGGGTTTTTAGGCTCTAGGAAGGCTATATACCACATTCGAGCTAAATCGAAGACATTAAAAAAACTTTGTCTCTAAGTATAAAGGGTCCGCTCGAAAATTACTGAGACGAAGTCTTAAACCCCTTTTTCAGAAAATCGCTCTCAGTAAGAACAATCTCCCCGCTCTTTTGGAAACCCTGGTCCAGGAAGTCGAGCGTTTGGCTAAATTCGAGGAAGAGGAGAAGGAGAGAAGAGTGGATATGCTGAATATTGTAAAGAAATTGAGAGGGAAATTCTCGCCTTCCGCTTCGGAACACGAACAAAATGGGAAACAAACGGACGAAGAATTATTGGAGGCCCATGGAGATTTCATCCAATTGAAGACCTCTTTTAAAAACCACACGGTAATTAAGGGCTACAGTAATCCAATTAAGTTTTAAAAACATTTAAGATCAGGGCTGAACGGATTTCACTCAGGTTGACAACCTTAAAGAAGTTCATTCCTCTTACGACTAAGGCCCTAGACGCTTATTCGGATATCGATCGGACGATTAACGCTCTACAGAAGGTATATAATCGATTTTTTTTAAAAATTTTAAATGAAAAAATGTTTAAAATGGGTTTTTTAAAGTACTTTAATGGATTAAAGTTTACACGCATCACTCCAATGTTTCCCAATATTTTTGGTAAAATTGGTGATTTTGGACACATCACTCCAATGTTTTGGTAAAATGAGTGATTTTGGGCACATCACCCCAATATTTTCCTTAGTTTTTGGTAAAAAACTGATTTTGGACACATTACTCCAATGTTTTATTGTTTTGGTAAAATGAGTAATTTGTACGTCTCCAACCTCTAATTCTCCAAAAATCAATAGTTTTTTCTTTCTAAAAAAAATTAATAAATCAATAAAAATCTTTTAGCAAATGGAAGAACTCGAAAAAGTGGCCCGTCTCTATGACGAATGCACCTCCAGTGGCAATCGAGCCTTGGTCGACAAAAGCCGCGGAGTATTGGAGGAAAAGTACGATATCGATTGATTTTTATCGATTTATTGATTGATTTGGAAAATCAATTATCGATTTTTTTTAGAAAATACGAGGTGGAGAAGCTTCTGAGAAAGTTAAATACGGCTGAGGCTGCCGCAATAGTGGAGGAATGGGACAAAAAAGTTGAGGATTTGATGGAAACCCTTTGTGGAATGGCTGATACGCCGAAGGACATCAGGAATATTCTATCTCATTCGATTTACGAGCATCGGCCGGAGAAAACGGTAGAACAGTGGAGGAATGTGTCAAAAAAACTGCGGTTTTGAGGATAAGTTTACTCATTTCCGATTGGATTGGTCTGCCAGGGAACTGACTCTGTATTGTATGTCAGGGCTGACGACGCTGGCGGTTTACCCTAGGAAGGGGATAAGGTTAGAGAGAGAGAGAGAGAGAGAGAGAGAGAGAGAGAGAGAGAGAGGTTAGAGACGCAGAATCAGAGAGAAAGAGAGGTTAGAGACGCAGAATCAGAGAGAAAGAGAGGTTAGAGACGCAGAATCAGAGAGAAAGAGAGGTAAGAGACGCAGAATCAGAGAGAAAGGGAGGTTAGAGACGCAGAATCAGAGAGAAAGAGAGGTAAGAGACGCAGAATCAGAGAGAAAGAGGGGTTAGAGACGCAGAATCAGAGAGAAAGAGGGTTAGAGACGCAGAATCAGAGAGAAAGGGAGGTTAGAGACGCAGAATCAAAGAGAAAGAGAGGTTAGAGACGCAGAATCAGAGAGAAAGAGAGGTTAGAGACGCAGAATCAGAGAGAAAGAGAGGTTAGAGACGCAGAATCAGAGAGAAGGAGGGGTTAGAGACGCAGAATCAGAGAGAAAGAGGGGTTAGAGACGCAGAATCAGAGAGAAGGAGGGGTTAGAGACGCAGAATCAGAGAGAAAGAGGGGTTAGAGACGCAGAATCAGAGAGAAAGAGAGGATAGAGACGCAGAGTCAGAGAGAAAGAGAGGTTAGAGACGCAGACATTTCCAGAAACCTTCATTTATGATGACAATAGTAAGTTTTCGTTGTGTTGTAAAGTGAAAAATCAATAACCAATCGATAAAATCAATTATCGATTGATTGAAGGGTCGCCTCAATCAGCCTCGACGCTTCCTATGAAACTTCTCTGACGTCATCTTGCCTCATGACTCCACCCCTCGAAGGAATTTATGTATCCGACGACAAGGGCGTTTTCCCCATTTTCTTTAACAGGTAACCTAAAAATAAGCCAAAACAGTGGAGTGATCTGTCAAAAGTATATTCGGCGGCCGATCTCGTACGGGTGTGAAACTCGCGGCGCTGCCATGCCAGACAACCAGAGTTTTCTGCGTCTTTTCAGGCGGGAACATTGAAAATTCAAATGTGACGACTAAAAATCGATAAACCGATGGATTGGACCGCGTAAACACCGTGCACGTAGTTCGTTAAAATGCCTGTTATCCACAGGTTTACTGTTTCAATCCAAAAAAAAGGAGTTTAAATCAATATCCATTCTAAAATCAAATAATCACACAAAAAATCGATATCGATCGATCATTTCAGACAAAGGAGCCGTGGTTCTCCTAACAACCGGTGAGACCACCCACATCGCATGAGTATCATTTCCCTGTCGCACGCACGCCGCTTTCCAATCGATAATCTAAATTAATCGATATCGATCGATTTTCAGTGACAAACGATACTTCGACGCTGGAAATCCAGTTGCTCTACCTGCTTTTGATCATATCACGTCGATTCTGATGGAGGAAGAAGGGCTGGTAGGTTTCTCTGCGTCTCTAACCCCTCTTTCTTTCTAATTCTGCGTCTCTAACCCCTCCTTCTCTCTGATTCTGCGTCTCTAACCTCTCTTTCTCTGATTCTGCGTCTCTAACCTCTCTTTCTCTGATTCTGCGTCTCTAACCCCTCTTTCTTTCTAATTCTGCGTCTCTAACCCCTCCTTCTCTCTGATTCTGCGTCTCTAACCTCTCTTTCTCTGATTCTGCGTCTCTAACCCCTCTTTCTTTCTAATTCTGCGTCTCTAACCCCTCCTTCTCTCTGATTCTGCGTCTCTAACCCTCTTTCTCTCTGATTCTGCGTCTCTAACCCCTCTTTCTCTCTGACTCTGCGTCTCTAACCCGTCTTTCTCTCTGATTCTGCGTCTCTACCCTCTCTCTCTCTCTCTCTCTCTCTCTAACCCCATTTTCAGCTTCTGGGAAGCATAAACGGCGGTCTTCTGCACCTGGCATTCGATAAACAACACAAATACGACCATGTGGTTGTAGCCAGGTGATTTTTTAAAACTTTGACTCCGACCGGGATCGAACCCTCGATGTTTGGGTGGTAGTTGCGCCAACACCACTAAAATTCGAGTTTTTTTATGAAAATACATTTTAAAGTGTTATTTAAACCGAAAATAACAGTTTTCAATAAAAAAAAGTATGTTTAGCTCTATGCTCTCACCGCCCTTCTCCCAAGGCCAGCTCTCGGATGTCAAAATTTTGGCGGCTGAAGGAACCTACCTAGCCGTCTCAGCATCAACCATGGAAGTAGCCATTTCTGAAAGAGATAATGGTTAGTTTTAATTTGAAAAACAAATAAAATCGATTGATCGCCCCGTCGGATGCGGCGGCGCCGATTCTATCAGTGGCGGCGGCGCCGTAGTCTCCAGTGCCGCCATAGCTCAGTCGGTTAGAGCGTGGGTCTAATAAGCCCAAGGTCGCAGGTTCGACCCCTGCTGGCGGCAAATCTTTTGCTTTTTGTTTCTTCAGTCAGACTAAATGTTAATTTTCAGATCGTTGGCATCGGGTTACTTGCCACACTGGTGCTGCCCATTGCCTAGCGGTCACATCGTTCTCTGCCGAGCACAATGGGGCATTTGTCATTGCTGGTAGTGCAACTTACTGTAGATTGAAAGCCCTACAGTACACCCCAGGTACTGTAAGTATATTTTAATTAAGTTTTTTTTGTTTAGATCTCGTAATTCTTCACGATCTAGGCGAATCCAGGGTGGTTGACGAGGGTGGAAAGGCAGTTGAGGTGAGTTTTTCTATAAAAATTTTAAATTAAAAAAATCGAATATATTGATCAAAAAGGAAAAGTTCTGCCAAAAATAAAAAATATGTTGTCTATAATTTTTTTTTTCAAAAATAATAAATCAATAGTTATTCATTTACCGTAATTGAAAAATGAGAAATTCAAAAATTTAGAATTTTTCGAGTCGAACCATTTTTTGAAAATCAGCACTTACCGTAATCCTTTAAATCCTACCGTAACCGCTAAAAGAAATCTACCGTAACCCGACTGCTAAAAACCTACAGTAATCCGGCGGTTAAAAACCTACCGTATTCGACGCCCAAAAAACAACTATAATACGGCGCCCCACCGTCAAACTACCGTAACCGGGCGATCAAAAACTTATAGTATCCCCTTAATAAACTACAGTAATCCGGCGGTTAGTTACTTACCGTAACCCGATGACCAAAAGTCTACAGTAGACCAGCGGCTAAAAACATACCATAACCCGGCGGCCAAAAAATTACCGTAATCCGGCGCCCTACCGTAACCGGGCGATATAAAACCTACAGTAATCCCTTAATAAGCTACAGTAATCCGGCGGTTAGCAACTTACCGTATCCCAGTGTCTAAAAGTCTATAGTAAACCAACGGTCCAAAACCTACAGTAATCCGTCAACCAAACACGTACAGTAATCCGATTTCCTTAAAACTACCGTAACCGGCAGTCAAAATCCTACCGAAACTTAGCAGCATAAAAGCTACCGTGGGGGAGAAACACTTACCGTAACCCGACGCCAAAAATAAAAACTACAGTAATCCGGCTGTTAAAAACTAACCCTTTTAGGTCCTCAATGTGAGTCTCGATCCCTCCATGGAATTCCGACCCTTCCCCTGCAAACTACGGTATTCCGTTGGATACGCAGATAAAGCCATACGGTAGGTCAAATATCGATTGATTTTTATTTTCCCTTTTTAATCGATATTTTCAAAATATCGATTTTTCCTTTGATTTAAGTTTCCCTTCAGGACCTATGTTGCCCTCCTCACCGGCGACCACACATTCAATGTGCCGGAAAAGTTCATCGCTCAAATCGAACCTCTTCATAATGTTTCCCAGGTACGGTAATTTTAGGAATTTATTGATTGACTTTTTTTTTTAAAACAAATTCATGTTAAAGGACAAAAAATTAATTTGGAAAAGTCCAAAATACAAAAACCTACAGTAACCCGACAAAAAATGCACGAAATTTAAAAAAAAAGGTCCCACAACGTTTTACAAGTTTTTTTAATACTAAATTTTACAAGTTTAAATAATAATAAAAAACATTTAAAAAATTAACAAAATTACAATTAATTTTAATACAAATAACGTTCAAATTCAATTCGAAACCCCGAAATCTTAACTGCTATACAGCGGGCGGGCTAACTGTTAAACAACGGGCAAGCTGCTAAACGTCGGGCGGCTGCCCAATATTCAAATTTGACATGGGCAGTTCGAAACCATCATGGGAGATAATTTTGGGACCAAAATTACATCAAAATCCATTTTTCGGAGTGCTATGTGCAAATTAGGGGTGCCTGAGGTTGCCAGAAAAAGCGGAAAGCGGCCTGAGGTTCTCAAAAAAAGCGGAAAGCGGCCTGACGTTGCCAGAAAAAGAGCTAAAAGCGGCCTGAAGCCATAGGAAAAAGCAGAAAGCGGCCTTAGGTTGCCAGAAAAAGCAGAAAGCGGCCTTAGGCTGTCAGAAAAAGCTGAAAGCGGCCTGAGGATCCCAAAAAAAGCGGCCTGAGACTGCCAAAAAAAGCAGAAAGCGGCCTTAGGCTATCAGAAAAAGAGCCAAAGCGGCCTGAGGTTGCCAGAAAAAATCAGAAAGCGGCCTGAGGTTCCCAAAAAAGCGGACAGCGGCCTGAGGTTGCCAGAAAAAGCGGAAAGCGGCCTGAGGTTCCCAAAAAAGCGGACAGCGAGGATCTTAACCTCAGTTACTAGCTCACATTCGCATATTGCCTACACCTGGTCACATAAATAAGCTCCTTTTGACTACCAGAATGAGTTTTCTGGTCCATAAATCGAAAAAAAGACCGTTTTTTTAAATAAAGAAAAATTAGAATACAGCAAATAACGATTCATATCGAGTAAATTCACAGTTGCACCGTGACTGGGGAAAGACAAAGTACGGTAGAAGGCAATGGTGGCCTAGACATGCTGCTTGGAATGCATTCTGAAGATTGAGGTAGTTGGGGGTGGAATATGCTAATCAGTCGAGGACGAATATGCTGTCGATTTCCGGCTGTGCCTCCCAGGGATGCCTGCACAGGGGACACATGAAGTGGTTCTCTGCGTTCTCCTCCCTCTTCTCCTTCTTCTTCTGACCCGTACGGAACCATTTGTCCACGCAACTGAAATAGAGAGGGAATTAGAGAGAGAGAGAGAGAGATAGAGAGAGAGAGAGAGAGAAAAGGGGTTAGAGACGCAGAATCAGAGAGAAAGAGGGGTTAGAGACGCAGAATCAGAGAGAAAGAGGGGTTAGAGACGCAGAATCAGAGAGAAAGAGGGGTTAGAGACGCAGAATCAGAGAGAAAGAGGGGTTAGAGACGCAGAATCAGACAGAAAGAGAGGTTAGAGACGCAGAATCAGACAGAAAGAGGGGTTAAAGACGCAGAATCAGACAGAAAGAGGGGTTAGAGACGCAGAATCAGAGAGAAAGAGGGGTTAGAGACGCAGAATCAGAGAGAAAGAGGGGTTAGAGACCCAGAATCAGAGAGAAAGAGGGGTTAGAGACGCAGAATGAGAGAGAAAGAGAGGTTAGAGACGCAGAATCAGAGAGAAAGAGAGGTTAGAGACGCAGAATCAGACAGAAAGAGGGGTTAGAGACGCAGAATCAGAGAGAAAGAGAAGTTAGAGACGCAGAATCAGACAGAAAGAGGGGTTAGAGACGCAGAATGAGAGAGAAAGAGAGGTTAGAGACGCAGAATCAGAGAGAAAGAGAGGTTAGAGACGCAGAATCAGAGAGAAAGAGGGGTTAGAGACCCAGAATCAGAGAGAAAGAGGGGTTAGAGACGCAGAATCAGAGAGAAAGAGGGGTTAGAGACGCAGAATCAGACAGAAAGAGGGGTTAGAGACGCAGAATCAGAGAGAAAGAGGGGTTAGAGACCCAGAATCAGAGAGAAAGAGGGGTTAGAGACGCAGAATGAGAGAGAAAGAGAGGTTAGAGACGCAGAATCAGAGAGAAAGAGAGGTTAGAGACGCAGAATCAGACAGAAAGAGGGGTCAGAGACGCAGAATCAGAGAGAAAGAGGGGTTAGAGACCCAGAATCAGAGAGAAAGAGGGGTTAGAGACGCAGACCCACCGTTTGCAGCCGATCAGCTGGCGGCACATGAGACAGCCCATGGGGTCGTAGGGGGCGTCCTCGAAGCAGATGGTGCAGTGGCCGTGCTCGGAGGAACGGATCACGTCCGGAGCCATCGAAACGTCCGGGTCTTCGGCCACCGAAGAGTCGGCAGAGGAGGCCACGCTCTCGATGTCACTCATGTCATCGTCTTCACTTTCAACTGAAAAAAAGGGAAAATTGACCGCTTTTTGACAACCAAAGGCCGCTTTTTTGACAACCAAAGGCCGCTTTTTTGACAACCAAAGGCCGCTTTTTTGACAACCAAAGGCCGCTTTTTTGACAACCAAAGGCCGCTTTTTGGCAACCAAAGGCCTCTTTTTGGCAACCAAAGGCCGCTTGGAAAAGAAGACGCACGAGGTGGCGGCGGTCTTCGGAAGATAATTTCTTCATTGTCTCGATCGAGGCCGTCGTCATACGGCAGGCTACCGTCATTAGAATCCATGGAGAGGTTGTCGTCGTCTTCGCTGCTCTCCGCCTCGTCATCATCATCGTGCACCACAAAGGAATCCTCCACGTACTGGTTGTTCGAGATGTTCAGTCGAGAATCGTCCTGAAAATGGGTTTTAAGTTTTTAATTTTTTTTAAATTTTTTTTTGCATTTTAAAAAGCAGTGTTTTCACAGGCCAGGCCCTCTTGGAAATTCGGGTTAAATTACCAACCAAACGACCAAGGTTCGATCCCACTCGGTGCACTTCTTTTTTGTCTACTCTTTGACTAATTAGAATACTAGAAACATATTTAAGGCAGTTTAAATAGTTTAAAAAAATAATTTCGTCATTTTGTAATTGTTTTTTAAACTGTAATTACAAAAACCATACTTAGGCACGATACCGTAACCCGGTCCGTGAGACCCAGAATCTTTATGATACCATCTTAAAGGTCTAAATCGCCACTTCAAATATTTAATTTAAAGGCCTAAACCTACTGTACGGTAGAAAGTAATTTTAAAGGACTAAAAGTGCCCTAAAAGGTTGATGTCAAAGGTCTAAATGCGCTAATTTTAAGTTCTAAAAGTGTGAATTAAAGGTCTAAATCAGAAATTTTAAAGGTCTAAAGATACTGTAAAAGTCTTAATTGCAATTGTACAAAAATTAAATTTTAAAAAAACTTTGTATGGTAAAAATTACGTTTTAAAGATTTAAAATTTAGACAGTTAAATAATTTAAAACATGTCATTTTAATAAATTAAAGGTTTAAAAGGTTTCAAAGCATCATTTTAAATTTTAAATTTTAAAAAAATATAAAAGTATAAAGTTAAAGGTCTAATTTTTGTCCTCTAATAAAACCACATTTTACAAAATTTAAAATTGGTAAAATTAATTTAAAAACTGTTTAAACTACGCAACAAATAAATATGATAATTAATAAAAAATTAAATATAAATTTTAAAATTTTATATTTTAGGTTTATTTTTGTCGTTGATAAAATTTTTGTTTACAAATACTTAAAAATTGGTAAAATTAATTTTAAAACTATTTAAAATGCATTAAATATGCTTTTAGTATTCATATTAGTCAAAGAGTAGACAAAAAAGAAGTGCACCGAGTGGGATCGAACCTTGGTCGTTTGGTTGATAATTTATGGGACCAATTTGGGTGGACGGACAGCCCGTGAGAACCCTGTATTTTAATTGATAAATTTCATAAGAAAATCGATTTTCTTACCATTTCCACCGAGTCGTCCAGGCCTCCGCCGGGACTGGACCCAGCGCTGGGCGCCTCGAAGTAGGACTCTTCCTCGTCTTCTGAGTCGGAGGGGATGATCACGACCCTCCTGCCAGCCGGAGGCCTCCTGCCAGCCGGCTGGATCGTCGGCAGAACCCTCGATGGGCGCACGGGCCTCGCAGGCCTCTGAATCCTCTGCCGCACCCCGGTCGCGGCTGAAAATCAACTTTTTTTAAATTTTAAAGTAGGAAAATCAATAAAATGTTTAAAAAATCAATAAAAGGGTTTAAAAATCAATAAACTCACTTCTCTGAGATCGCTGAAGGCGGGCAGCGACGACGCTGTTCGCTCGGACTCCTGGGGGGCGACCACGCGTCATCCTGAAAAAAATAGAGAATTTAAACAATAAATACATTAAAAACATTATAAATTGGAAATAAAACAGTTAAAAAGATGAAATCAGCACATAGAAAGCCATAAATCTAAGAAAATACGATTTTTTGAGCGAAAAAAGCATTTTGGGGGGTTATTTTTAGGAGCAATTTGTAGAATTTTGTGAAATAAATACTTTATAAATTAATATGCTAATTTTTATTTAAAAATAATGAAAATAACAAAAGCCAAAGGCGAAATTAAATGAAAGTCAGGCGCCGAAATTCAAAATATGGGCTACGTATATCGCGTGGTACAGTAATCGTAAATGACATTTTCGATGAAACGCGACTAATTGAAAATTTAATTTTGGGATTTTTGGCATCAATTGGGATTTTTAGTCAATTTTTGGGCAATAAATAGGATAAAAAATGTAAAAAAAAGAATAAGAAAATTATAAAAAGTGAATTTTGCAGCTGATTTGCTTCAATGGGCGGCCGATGGGATGCTATACGTACAGTTCTAAGACATTGCAAGTGTGGAATGATCTGGATAGACATCAGCAGAAGAAGATGAAGAGTGAGAGGATGGAATTACACAAAGTGAGATTGATTCTGCGTCTCTACCCTCTCTTTCTCTCTGATTCTGCGTCTCTACCCTCTCTTTCTCTCTGATTCTGCGTCTCTAACCTCTCTTTCTCTCTGATTCTGCGTCTCTAACCCTTCTTTCTCTCTAATTCTGCGTCTCTAACCTCTCTTTCTCTCTTCCTCTGCGTCTCTAACAGTCTCTCTTCCTCTGCGTCTCTAACAGTCTCTCTTCCTCTGCGTCCCTAACAGTCTGTGTTCCTCTGCGTCTCTAACAGTCTCTATTCCTCTGCGTCTCTAACAGTCTCTATTCCTCTGCGTCTCTAACAGTCTCTCTTCCTCTGCGTCTCTAACAGTCTCTATTCCTCTGCGTCTCTAACAGT
>JAJQXH010000054.1:780000-1007500 GCA_022343465.1 Oscheius sp. G VE-2021
AGACAGAGAGAGGGTTAGAGATAGACGATTAGAGAAAATTGAGGGTTAGAGAGACAGAGAGACAGAGAAAAGAGAGAAAAGAGAAAGAGGGTCGGAGAGAGGATTAGAGAGGGCTAGAAAGAGAGAGGGTTAGAGAGAGAGGGTTAGAGATAGGGTTAGAGAGTGAGAGAGTGTGTGTGTGTGTGTGTGAGAGAGAGAGAGAGACAGAGACAGAGAGACAGAGAGACAGACAGACAGAAACCCACTCCATTCTTCATTTCTTCCTCCATTCTCTTCTCCTCCTTCTTAAACATGGCTTGGCATCGGAGACAGCAAACTACCACTCCAACCACCACAATCAGCAGGATCGCTCCAGTAATTCCCATGATGATGAAAAGACTGGTTTCATTCTTCTTCTGCTCCTTCAGCTTCGAATTCATACTACCCAAACGCTCTCGGAAGCAGTGCAACTGCTCGTTTTGCCGAATAGAACCGAGCATTCTCTGAAATAGTTACGATTTTTGTGAAGTATATTGAAAAAGCAAAACTTTTGACCCAGGCAGGACTCGAACCTGCAATCTTCGGTTTAGGAGACCGACGCCTTATCCATTAGGCCACAGGGCCACGTGACTGTCTGCACGCGCCTCGCTTATAAACGAAAGCGCGGCGGCGGGCGCCTCAACTCACATCGAAATACTCCAAGTCGTCATTGCAATTGTCTCCCTTACAGGTGCATCCGAATGGAGGTTGTTTTTAAACTTCAATTTTCCACAACTTTGGGTGGCATTGAGGGTCCCCCTCAATTCGATCGTCGGTTCGAAACTGTGCAAGCCGCTGTGGCATTTCCCGACCCAAGTCGCTTTCCAATAACAGCCGGTGTGAGAATCAGAAGATGTCTCCTAGAAACCTTAGTTTAGGAACTTAAGATCTAAGGAAAATACCTCTTTTTTATTTTTGAAGTCATCTACACTCTGGAATCGGACATTGGCACATTTGGTGGCGAGGGAGAGGTGGAGGAGGGCTAGGACCACCCCTAGGAAAAGGAGAAGGGAGGAATTCATCCAGGCGACCGATCAGGGGGAGGGAAAGTGAGGGAATGAGGAAATGAGAAACAGAAGGTGAAGGCGTAGCTTCACGTAAGCGAACAGAACGTGACGTAATATGTTCTCTGCGTCTCTGTCTCTGTATTGGTTAGAGAGGGGTTAGAGACAGAGAAAGAGAGAGAGAGAGAGAGAGATTGAGAGAGAGGGTTAAGACGCAGAATCAGAGAGAAAGAGAGGTTAGAGAGGGGGGAGCTAGAGAGTGTTAGAGAGAGATGATTATAGTCAGAGGTTAGAGTTAGAGACAGAGAGACACAAATAGAGAGAGAGAGAGAGAGAGAGAGAGAGAGAGAGAGAGAGAGAGAGAAAGAGAGAGGGCGAGAAAGAAAGGGTTAGAGAAAGAGATGGTTAGACAGAGAGAGAAGGTTAGTGAGCGAGAGGGTTAGAGAAATAGTTAGAGAGAGATGACTAGAGAGAGGGGGTTTTAGAGAGAGAGAGAGAGAGAGAGAGAGAGAGAGGTTAGAGAGAGGATTAGAGAGAGACTCTGTCCCTGTCTCTCTCTCTCTCTTTCTCTTTCTCTGTCCCTCACTCTCTCTATTTCTCTCTCCTCTCTCTCTCTCTAGTTCTCTCTCTCTCTGTCTCTCTCTGTGTCTCTCTCTCTTTCTCTCTCTCTCTCTCTCTCTCTCTCTCTCTCTATCTCTGTCCATATCTCTCTCTCTGCCCATCTCTCTCTCTTTCTTTCTCTCTCTCTCTCTCTGTTTCTCTCTCTGTTTCTCTCTCTCTGTTTCTCTCTTTTTCTGTCTCTCTCTCTCCCTCTCTCCCCTTTCTCCTCACCCTTCTTACACCCCCTAATCCCTCAATAAGCTCCCCCCCCCCCAAAACCCAGATCGTTCCCGGTCGTGTTAATCCCAGAGCAAACAAAGCGACATGCCTATTACCGGCTTACGGTACATGCCCGATTAGTGCCCAGTAATAGAGAGCAGCTGGGTGTATTGACAAAGTCACCTGCTACCGGCTGCCCTGTAATCGACAAACTTTGGTTTGTAACGTTGCTCTTCTCAGCTGCCTGTTGATAAGCACCTGCCGGCGCAGCAGACAGCGCGGGGGTATAGCTCAGGGGTAGAGCGCTCGCTTCGCATGCGAGAAGTCTGGGGTTCAATTCCCCATACCTCCAAATCTCTTTTGCTTGATTAGTTTATGCACTAATTGCTGTTCTTAAGTGTTTTAAGGTAATTTTTAAGGGTATCTAATTTATCGACCCCCTGTCCTTGCGATCGGCTCGCTCTTGAGAGTCAATTGACCGTTCGCGGAGACAATAGCGCCAGACAATTGAGTGATCGGCATATTGCGTCACAGTGCGGGTATCAATCACGGCCATGAAGACCGTAAAAGCGTGCCGACACGTATGTTCCTTGTAGGCGGAGGTCGTAATCACCGGGCGTCGGGAGCCGGCGGCCGGCTTTGACCGGCAATGGAGGGTCACAGGTGGTCGGACGAGGTCATAGGCGATAAACGGAGACTGTAATGAGGTGGATTATGAGGTAATGACAAGAAAGAGAGAGAGAGAGAGAGAGAGAGAGTCGCCGGGCGCCGCGCCGCTGAGTTCATAAGGCGCCCGCGGCAGACTCTCCATCGGCCCAAGTAGTATAGTGGTTAGTACTCCACGTTGTGGCCGTGGCGACACAGGTTCGATTCCTGTCTTGGGCATTCTTTTTGCTTTTTTCTACTTATTCCCACCTTCTTCTTTGTTTCGTTCTATCAACAAGGAAATCATCCCTAATTTTTGGATCCCCTACAGTAATTGGTGGTTCCCCTGGCGGGACGGGCACTTTTCGTGTGAATGCGAGCGTGAGATTCCCTCCATCTGGCAGTGGCTGCTGTGGCGATTAAACGGCAACGAGGACGACACATTTCCGAAGACAATTAGCTGGAGAGACTCTCGTCGACGCAGCTGACACCACGCGAGGAATCAAGAGGGGAAACGGCCGGAACTCATTGTTTCCCGCAAAACAGGCCATTTAGCCCCAAAGACTTCGTTTTAATAGGATTTTAACCTTAAGGCCTAAACTTTGTTTAATCCGCTTGAAAATAGGGCATTTAAACACTTAAAACGGTTAAATTCAGGGAAAGTCTGCACTGTACAGCGCCCGTTGATTGATAAGCCGCCGCGCCCCGAGTGTGCGCGTCGCCTCATTGGCTCAGTGGCAGAGCGTCTGTCTAGTAAACAGAAGGTCGCTGGTTCGATTCCAGCATGAGGCAGATCCTTTTTGCATCGCTAATTTAGCACCAAGAACTTGTTTTCAAGGTTTTTGCTATACTTTTCATCTTTGAAACTATTTTGATATCTATTTCAGACCTTTCGGAGTATGCCTGTCCCTGGAATCTCTATCTGGGCTCTGTTCAACATGATGATGTGCGTGGCCATTCGCGTGTGAGAGATTTCTCGTCGCTCTAATGGATTCTCGCCCGAGGATTACGGTAGCCAGGCGGTCGGAGAGAGGATGAGGATGCAAACATGAAAGGATAATCAGCCCTAATAAGCAGCGGATGTAAAGGACTTCCGCCCTCGGGTTACTGTAAGAGGCGCTAAATTTAAACTTCAGTTGCTAATACCGTAATCCTTAATACTGTAATTACAATAAATTTAAATTTTCGTTTGATTTTATTCGGCACGATGATTCGGCGGTAACTTCCGTCCTGTGCTTAAGCGGACAGGCGCTCTGTGATAAGGCGCGGCGCCGCGACTAGCCTGTGCGCCTCATTGGCTCAGTGGCAGAGCGTCTGTCTAGTAAACAGAAGGTCGCTGGTTCGATTCCAGCATGAGGCAGAACTTTTTTGCTCACTTTTATTAACACAAAGAGTCACTTTTTATGCAAATTCAGTTGTTTTTTTCTTCCGGTTCCCTTCCTCTTCCGTCCGTTCTGTGTCAGAAATGAGAACAAAGCGGTGAGCGGCAAACAGCCGAAATCGGCTGGCAACAACACGTATTCGTGCCAGCCGGGCGTGGTGACTCGCGCTTTGTTCCCGTCGTTTGACTACGGTAGCCCTAGGGATACGGTGTCGTGTTTTATTCAAAAGACAAAGGTTGAAAAGAGGAAAAGTGCTTCAAGGACCACCAAAAATCAATCGATATCCGGGGGGTCCTGGGGGGAAAACGGGCGATTAGGGATCAATAATGCAGTCGAAGTTGGTTTATTTAACAAGGAACGCTGCGCGCGGCGACGCGACGGGAAAAATTCATGATAGAATTTTGAAGCACAGCTCATTTCGCCTCGGCCGACCGACCCTTTCTCCCTACCTAGCCCTGCACCATACCCTCTCCGCTGATCTCGCACCCGTACCAGATCGGCGGAAAGAGACGGAGGATTATTTCTGGGTATTTATCACTATTACGTACCCCATTTCGAAATGAACGTTCTTTTTTCTACAGTTCTCTTTGAAATTTCACGTCCAATTTCACGTCGAAGTCGTTGTTATGGTAGATCCCCAAAGGGTACGGTAGATTTTTCAACTTCATTTTAAAATATTACAATTTATAAGGAAATCGATTGAAAATTTGAATTTCTGAAATACCAAAAATTTTCATCAGGAAAGCCATTTCGAACCCAAAAACACTGAAAATCGTTATGTTTTGCAGGTTTTTTAAATTAGTCTGATTTTTTTCGTATTTTATTCAATGGTTGAAACAACTTTTCTTTTTTGACCAACTTAATTGGAAATTTTAATTTTGAGAAAATTTTTTAATATTTTTTTGGCGGCAGAAACTGCTTGAAAATCGATAAGTATTGATTGTAAACGTATTTTATTAACATAAATAGTTTATTTAATATTTGCAAAAATGAATATCTCAGGGTGGATTCGAACTCGGATCGCGAGATTTGTAAACGAGAACGGTACCACTGCGCTATGGGGTCAAAGAGGCGCGGCCTGTAAATACAGTACCCGGTGGTTAAGTGGTAGTGTTCTCGCTTTCAAATCTAGGAATCCGAGTTCGACTCCCCGATGAATTTTTTTTAGAGAGAGAGAGAGGCAGAGAGAAAGAGAGAGAGAGAGAGGGTGATAGAGAGAGAAAGAGAGAGTGAGAGAGAGAGTTAGAGAGAGAGAGTGAGAGAGAGATAGAGAGAGAGAAAGAGTGAAAGAGAGAGAGAGAGAGAGAGAGAGAGAGGGTGATAGAGAGAGTGAGGGAGAGAGTTAGAGAGAGAGTGAGAGAGAGATAGAGAGAGAGAGTTAGAGAGAGAGGAGAGAGAAACAGTGAAAGAGAGAGAGTGATAGAGAGAGAAAGAGAGACAGAGAGACAGAGAGAGAGATAGAGATAGAGAGAGAAAGAGAGTGAGCAAACTTCCCCAATTCCCCCCTTCCCCCTTCCCTGTCCGAGTGTCCAGTGGCGTCCGTTGGTCATCCGTCATCTCGTGGATGTCTCGCATGCTTCCGCGCCGTTTCATCTCTGCCCTCGACATTCTTTTATATTAATGATCTCGGCGGCCAATTAGCTGCCGCCACACACCAGATGGCCAGTTGCGGCTGTTGCTGCACGAAATGAATCACCTGCTTTAATCTCGAAAACTTTCAATTTCCACTCAGAAAGTCAAGCAAAAAGGTTCTGCCTCATGCTGGAATCGAACCAGCGACCTTCTGTTTACTAGACAGACGCTCTGCCACTGAGCCAATGAGGCGCTGCAGTCACAGTGCTCGCGGGCGCTTATCAGTCAATCGCCGCCGCTTTCTGTGGGGATGAAGGAAGAGTGCAAGAGGGGGCCTCATTCTACCGTACCCCTTCTCGTCGGAGTGATGAGGCAAGGCGTGTGTCCCCCCGCGTCGTGTCGATAAGAGGCCCATACATTAATAATAAGACAGAGCGCTCCCGATTCCGTCTCCGGACTACGATAGCTCTCGAAATCAGACTCGCCTTTCAGCGAAACAGTGGATTCCTTGGCAAAAACTATACTTTCACAGAAAATTATCGATTTATTAAAAATGATACGGTAAAACCAACCAAGCCTGTAACCGTAAGGAGGCAAATAGGGGTTTTCAGTTGATTAAATCAAGAAAATTCATAATTTTCCCTATAAACTGAACTAAAAAGGGAAAACTAAAGTGCAAAAAGATTTAAATATTTGTAAAGTCTATTTTCACCTACAGAGAACCATAAAAGTGACAAAAATGAGAAGTGCACCGGGCGGGATCGAACCCGGGTGGTTTCCGCGGCAACGAAACTAAACGAAATGTGGCTAAATTGCGTGATTTAAACGCTTAAAATAGTAAAAAGATAATAAATTGATTGATTCTCACCTTAAACCAAAATAGGAAGTGGAAAACGAGGAAAAATTGAAAGTAAAGTTAGGCTCCGCCCACTTTTTCTCAAAATTGTCATACAAGTTGTAACAAAAACGTTGAATTCTCAGGCAAAAGCTAAAAAACTAACAAAATAGAGCTGAATTATTTATTTTCACGCTAAAAAGATGGGGAAAATTAGGCTCCGCCCATTTTCAACAGGTCCTTTTGTTCCTTAAATTAAATGCATTGAATACTCAGTCAGCCGCAATTAAATGAATTTGTAATCTCAGTTTTTGTAGTTGGAATACGGTAGACTATATACTCCTCGCCCATCGAGCTTGGAATGAGATTAAACTAACCTGCACATCTAACTAGCAAGAGAGCGCGCACAATGAGGAGACGCAGAGTACATTAGCATAACCATGGCCATTTTCAATTGACAAGCTCGATGGGCGAGGGGTATAGATGGTTTTGCGATGTGATCCCCAGGAGTAGCGGCGGCGATTGACTGATAAGCGGCCGCGTCATTGCATGGACAAGCGCCTCATTGGCTCAGTGGCAGAGCGTCTGTCTAGTAAACAGAAGGTCGCTGGTTCGATTCCAGCATGAGGCAGAACTCTTTTGCCCCTTTGAAATCTTAAGAAAAACACTATTTCTATCCGAAAAAGTCACCTTCAATTTGGAAAACCTTTGCCGCCCCCTCCCTCGCCCGTCCCATTGAAGCTTTCAGCTACCGTACCCCGTTTAGAGGGAACAATGCGCCTAATTGTGTCGTTTGCTGCGTGTGTCGGCTAGCTCTGTTTGCGGCATGTACCTTTTGAAGCGGAACCGCTAAACGGCCGAATAATTGGCTACGGTAGACAATCGGCCGTAAAAACAAATCGCCGTGACGGGAACGGAAGGAAAGGTAATTGGTTCGTGGAATGTCCGGTCCATGCCTAAAATATGAATAAAAAATAGTTTGAAATCGATTTTTTCTAACTAAATTAACAAAAAGCAAAAAGATTCCATTGGCAGGGATTCGAACCGGAGACCTCCATCGAATCAAGCGAACATCTTACCCCTGCGCCATGTGGTTGAAACTTCCAGCGCGCGGAAAAGTGGGCGTGGCCTATCTCTCCGCGCGGGACCCAAAAACTCCCGAAAAAATGTGATTTTCACCATTAAACTTAAATTTCCCACAATCTTTTGCATCAAATTTTCAATTTATTTCAAATTCCTCAATCCGTGGCTCGCAGATGGCCGTCCTGGACGACAATACGAGATCATAAATAGTTAATGCTCGGAACACAGAAGCTGATCAATCGCCTCCGCCAATTAGCTGCACTTGTCCACGAAAAATGAAAGATTACGAAAACCTACTGTAGGAAAATGGCGCCAGATTTGAATTTTAAAATCAAATTTTTCAGTTTTTGAGCTCTAGTGAAAATTTTTCAGTAAAAAATATTTTTCCGTCAATTATAAAGTTGTTCAGCTTGAAAATAGCTATCCGAAACATATACGATTTTATAGTTTTGGACAAGTTTGGCGAAATTTTGGAGTGATGTGGCAAAATACCACAACGAAAATTAAGTATTGGAGTGATGTGGCAAAAAATCACAATGGAAAATTAATTATTGGAGTGGTTTGGCAAAAGATCACAATTAAAAATTTAAGTTTTGGAGTGATATGGCAAAAGTCGAAAAATTTCCAAAACACCTCAAAAAGTCATATTTGGGCCTAAAACTGCTTTTAACACAAAAAATCAATGGATTATCGATTTCCAACGCGTATCGATCGATATCTTCCTCATTATCGATTGATTTCTGGCCCGTTGATCGGATTCGTTGCGGCGCTGGAAATATGTATGACCGCAGCGGCTATTGTGAATAATTCTCAAGTAAGAATGAAGTATTGCCGATGGCAGTCCCCGCCGCCGGCCGCCGCACCCTCTCGTAGCTTTTTCTCCTATAAATTGCATGAAAATTTTTATTTTTTTAAAATTTTTATTTTATAACACTTTAAAGTTACAGTATTTTCATTAATGTAAAAATCGATTTTTTAACAATAAAAGTTGGCAACAAAACCGACAACAGTCAGACGGCTGTCACAAATCCTACCTGCCAGCAGGTTCAAACAGGTGACAGCCGGCTGGCAGGTAACCACTATTGTGCCAGCCGGGTGGCACCAGCATGGTTTAACTTGGATACAGTAACCAACCGGCTGAGATCTATACGTGCCAGCCGACTGTCAGGAAAACTTAGAGCCAGCCGGCTGGTCCTGACCACCCTGGCGCCTTTTCAGCCAGTCAACCCATATCCAGCCAGCTGGCTGTCTGGTAAGACTTACCAGCTGGTTATAACCTGGGTACAGTACTCAAAATTGTCGGTTGGTGCCAGCCGGCTGTCGGTGAAGCTTTCTGACAACCGGTTGTCCCTAGATGGTTCGGAATGAACGGACAGTTCAGCCGGCTGGCAGGAAAGTTTCTGTGCCAGCTGGCTGTCAGGTAAGAACTGCCAGCCGGTTGTCAGGAAGAAGTTCTCACAAGGACTGGGGACCACCCAGTTGGAAGTAGCGGTAGGGACCACCCGGCTGCCTGTAACTTTTGGGACCACCCAGCTGTCAATAAAGGTTGGGACCACCCGGCTGTCAGTAACTATTGGACCACCCGGTTGTCAGTAACGATTTCGACCACCCGGTTATCAGGAACGATTAGGACCACCCGGTTGTCAGTAATGACTGGGACCACCCACCTCGTAGGCCGAAGTTCCCATAGCACACGTGGGCTTAGCATGTTCTTGAGTTACCTTGCAAACAGACAATTAGCCGTGCGACAGATGGCAGCCGGGTGGCGCCCCACGTCATTAAATTCCCACGGAAATTGAAATTTTACTTCAATTTCATCAGGAAAACGATCGACAATTGAATTTTCAGAAATCCTTAAAAGTGGTAATGGCGCAATGGTTCCGCCGGTGACCTGGTGCACAACCAACGCTGGTTCGGACCACACCCGTGGGATTCTTTAATTTTTGTGTATTTTTGTTGTAGAATTAGTTAAATTAATGAAAATTGTGGTAAAATTGGTTAAATTACTTAAAACTGAGGAAATTCCAATTCAAATTGCAATGTGGAGTCATCCGTCAAGGGTGGTATTTAATTAATCAGCAGACGAGAAACAACCGAATTGGGGAGTACTTGTCGGTCGCATGAATTCTGCGACGCCGGAATTATTCGCAAAGCAGGCATTGGGAATTACGATGTTTGTTTTGGTTAGGGAGGGAACTAGAGAGAGAGAGAGAGAGAGAGAGAGAGAGAGAGAGAGAGAGAGAGAGAGAGAGATAGAAAGATTTTCTGCGTCTCAAACAAACCTTTCTGCGTCTCTAACCTTCTGCCCTCTGGGTCTCTAACCATCCTTTCTGCGTCTCTAGCCTCCTTCCTCTTCTTTTCTGCGTCTCAAACCATTCTTTTTGCGTCTCTAACCCTCTGCCTCTGCTTTTTTGCGTCTCTAGCCTTCTGTTTCTCTGCGTCTCTAACATTCTGCTTCTCTACCCCTCTAACCTCCTGCAACTGCTTCTCTGTGTCTCTAACCTTCTGCACCTGCTTCTCTATGTCTATAACCCTTGTCTCTATTTTCTGTGTCTCTCACAAATCTTTCTGCGTCTCTAACCTTTTCCCTCTCCTTCTCTGCGTCTCTGACCATCCTTTCTGCGTCTCTCACCTCCTACATATGCTTTTCTGCGTCTCTAACCTCCTTCCTATCCTTTTCTGCGGCTCTAACAAACCTTTCTGTGTCTCTAACCCTCTGACTTTGCTTCTCTCCGTCTCTAACCATCTGACTCTGCTTGTGTGTGTCTCTAACCTTCTGCTTCTCTGCTTCTTTGTGTCTCTAACCTTCTGCTTCTCTGCGTTTCTCACCTACTCCCTCTGCTTTTCTGCGTCTCTAACCTCCTTCCTGTTCTTTTCTGCGTCTCTAACCTTCTATCAATGCTCCTCTGCGCCTCTAACATTCTGTATCTGCTTTTCTGTGTCTCTAACCTTCTGACTTTGCTTCTCTCCGTCTCTAACCTTCTACCTTCTGCCTTTGCTTCTCTGTGTCTCTAACCATCCTTTCTGCGTCTTTAACCTCATTCCTCTGCTTCTCTGCGTCTCTAACCTTTTTCTCTCCTTTTCTCCGTCTCTAACCCTCTGACTCTGCTTTTCTACGTCTCTAACCTCCTTCCTCTTCTTTTCTGCGTCTCTAACCATCCGTTCTGCGTCTCCAACCTTCTCCATCTGCTTCTCTGCGTCTCTAACCTTCTTGCCTCTGCGTCTCTACCCCTCTGATCTGCATCTGATTTTTAGAGAGAGAGAGAGAAAGCCCCCCCCCATTTCTTTCCTCTCTCTCCATTAACTAATAAATACCTCCCTCATCATAATTTCCAGATGACTTCCGATGGGCGTGTCCTCCCCCCAGCCGTGATTGGCGGCCGTGGGCGTGGCGCCGGAAGCGTCGAGCCCTACCGTACCCTCCCCTCTGAGGCAGCGGGTCTTCCGCCCCCATTTCCCATTCGGCGATGCAGCCGCCGCTCTACCCGTCGCTAAACTCGCTCCACGGCCAACTCAACAGTGGACGCTACTCCCCGAACTCTTACAAGAACAGAATGCAACCGGTAGGTCCTCCTTACCTCCTTGTCACATTACTCCGCTGTTTCTGTGTTTCCGGCGGCAATTTCGCCATCCGAGTGAATTTATTCTTCAATTTCTAATGAATTATGTCAGTGACTGGCTTATGCATTTATGCAGTCGCGTAATTAAATTCTAAGAAGAAATTGGAAATTTACCTCGATTCGTGAAATTTTTATCACAAGGCGACAACAAACAGTGATTTTTAATTCAAAGAGCAGAGAATTTTTGGAATTTTTTTATTTCTCTCTCTCTCTCTATCTGTCTCAGTGTATTTGTCTCTGTCTATTTCTCTCTGTCTATCTCTCCCTGTCTATCTCTCTCTGTGTCTATTTGTCTCTGTCTATCTGTTTCTCTGTTTCTCTCTGTTTCTTTCTTTCTTTCTCTTTCTCTCTCTCTCTCTCTCTCTCTCTCTCTCTCTCTCTCTCTCTGTCTAAACTTCTCTTTCTCTGTCTATATCTCTTTCTCTCTCTCTGTCTAAATCTCTTTTCTCTCTCTCTCTCTCTCTCTCTCTCTCTCTCTCTCTGTCTAAATACCTTATTCTCTGTCTACTTCCCCTTTCTCGGTTTAAACCTCGTTTTCTCTGTCTAAATCCCTTCTTCTCTGCCTAAATCTCTCTTTCTCTGTCTAAATCTCTCTTTCTCTGTCTAAATCCCTCTTTCTCTGTCTAAATCCCTCTTTCTCTGTCTAAATCTCTCTTTCTCTGTCTAAATCCCCTTTCTCTGTTTAAACCTCGTTTTCTCTGTCTAAATCCCTTCTTCTCTGCCTAAATCTCTCTTTCTCTGTCTAAATCTCTCTTTCTCTGTCTAAATCCCTCTTTCTCTGTCTAAATCCCTCTTTCTCTGCCTAAATCTCTCTTTCTCTGTCTAAATCTCTCTTTCTCTGTCTAAATCCCTCTTTCTCTGTCTAAATCCCTCTTTCTCTGTCTAAATCTCTCTTTCTCTGTCTAAATCCCCTTTCTCTGTTTAAACCTCGTTTTCTCTGTCTAAATCCCTTCTTCTCTGCCTAAATCTCTCTTTCTCTGTCTAAATCTCTCTTTCTCTGTCTAAATCCCTCTTTCTCTGTCTAAATCCCTCTTTCTCTGTCTAAATCCCTCTTTCTCTGTCTAAATCCCTCTTTCTCTGTCTAAATCTCTCTTTCTCTGTCTAAATCCCCTTTCTCTGTTTAAACCTCGTTTTCTCTGTCTAAATCCCTTCTTCTCTGCCTAAATCTCTCTTTCTCTGTCTAAAACTCTCTTTCTCTGTCTACGTACCTCTTTCTCTGTTTAAACCTCGTTTTCTCTGCCTAAATCTCTCTTTCTCTGTCTAAATCTCTCTTTCTCTGTCTAAATCCCTCTTTCTCTGTCTAAATCCCTCTTTCTCTGTCTAAATCCCTCTTTCTCTGTCTAAATCCCTCTTTCTCTGTCTAAATCTCTCTTTCTCTGTCTAAATCTCTCTTTCTCTGTCTAAATCCCTCTTTCTCTGTCTAAATCCCTCTTTCTCTGTCTAAATCCCTCTTTCTCTGTCTAAATCCCTCTTTCTCTGTCTAAATCTCTCTTTCTCTGTCTAAAACTCTCTTTCTCTGTCTACGTACCTCTTTCTCTGTTTAAACCTCGTTTTCTCTGCCTAAATCTCTCTTTCTCTGTCTAAATCTCTCTTTCTCTGTCTAAATCCCTCTTTCTCTGTCTAAATCCCTCTTTCTCTGTCTAAATCCCTCTTTCTCTGTCTAAATCCCTCTTTCTCTGTCTAAATCTCTCTTTCTCTGTCTAAATCCCCTTTCTCTCCCTGTTTCTTGATCGAAAGTACAAATTCCCCCCTATATAGATGGTCAATTTTTAATGAAAATTAGCGCTGTTTTGGCGCCATCCAAAATGCAAGCCGCCGGAATTAAACATGTCGCCCGGTTCAATTAAAAGGAATTCCTCTTTTTTAAACCTTTCTGTCATTTTTTCGACCTTTCTCTATCGGAATGGATTGTTTTGCCCACAAAAAGTCGCCGGTTTTCGATGGCAAAAAGAGCGTGCCTAGGGCAACAGAGCACTGAATTTCCAGCTGTCGAGAGGGCAAATTTTCACCTGTGGCCAGTGTTCTGCACAATGAAAAACATAATTGAATAGAATTCGAGAGTGGGATAGCGGAGTTTGGCTTTTTGAAGTGAACAAAAAAGAATTGCAGCGGAGGGGATCCGAACCAGGGACCTCCAGCTCGGCAGGCGAGGCGCTTGCCACTACACTAAGGAATCCTTGCGGGCATTGCTCTGCCGCCGCCTTTTATAGCGCGACCCGCCGCAGACCAACCCAGAGGCGGAAAACTTTGACACAAACGTAGATTTTTCGAATCCTACCGTACTCCTGCCCTCTTGGCGGGAGATTCAAACCCATTGACGTGTGTCCATTAGCGCCATGGGGATCTGTCTCCGAGGAGCCCGTTGCCGGCTCGTCGCGGGCAACGAGCTACTGAAAAATTCATGGGGGCGCCGGCCGTCGCCTCCCGCCTGGATTCGGGCCTCGTGCGAGGAGAGATTACGGTAGTCCTCGTTCTCACGCGGGTGTCCTCCTCCTCTTTGCTCTCCTTTCACTCACCGGCGGGGGAGCCATCGATTTCCTCTCTTCGAGTACGGAGTGTTCGAGACCACCCACACAGGGGGACCACACAAAAAGAGGGAAAAGAAAGTGGATTAGAACAAAATTCAAATAAAGTGCGAATAGAGCACGTTTATGGCCAAAACAGCTCACCGACCTCCAAGGTTGGTATGCCCGATGCTTAGTGGGACCGATTTTTTCAGTTTTAGCATTAAATTTGAAAATAAAACACCTTTTTCATTTAAAAATCGGAATTTTCTAATAAAACGCGATAACTTTCAAGTTGTAGTGACGCGTCGCGGCTGCGGTGCGGTCGCGCTGCATGCCGCGTCGCGGTCGCGTTGCGTGCCGCACAACGGCTGAAAATTGATGATTTTGCTTAAGATAAAAGGATTTTAAGTCAAAATGAAAGATTTCTACAGATTTGCCTTAAAATTAGCTGATTTTAACCAATTTTTAGTTTGAAATCTTCCCTTTTCAAGCAAAAATGGGCAAAAACAAACTAGTTTTTAAGAAATTTCATGTAAAATTATGAAAAAGTAAGTAAAAACTTGCAGAAACCACTGCTCTTGCGTTAAAAGTGCAGAAAAAGCCGTGCGCTGCGGTCGCGTCGCGGCTGCGGCGCGGTCGCGTGCCGTCTAATTTTGAAAATGACGCTTTTTTTTAGAAAAAGGATTTGAAAATCCAATTTTTAAATTTATTTTGTTTAGGAATCTAAATGGAGCACATTTACCCATTTCCCGATAGAAATTAGCTTTATTATCGATTATTTTGTTTAAATTTATCTTTTTCAATCGATTTGAAGAAAAAGAAGAAAAGAAGACCTAAGAATGACCTTAAATAACTGCATTTACGCTTAACACCAAAAGAAAGCCCGCGCCGCGGTCGCGTTGCGGCTGCGGCGCGGTCGGCGAGCCAGCTGCCAATCAATAGCAAATTTGAACTACGCTTCTTAGCGCCGATTAAAAAATTAAAAACCTTTAAAATTCCGAAAACCCACATCATTTCCCCTCAAAATACCCAGGAAATGAAGTAGGGACCCCGATGAAAAATTTATCGGGGGCCGTAAATTGTTGATGGACGCAGAAAACAGGCATTCTTAATTAATAGTGTTTTTCAATTATTCACGGCGCCCGAATTTCATATGACACAACACCGAAAATATCGAATTCCAGCTGTTTTCGCCAAGAACTTGGGGTTTAGACCTTAACACTTAAGGTTAACCTTAATTTGAACACCTTAAGCCTTAAGGAATTAAGGATTAAGGCGCTAATTTCGTAGGCTAACGCTTTAATGTAAAACTTCTCTAATTCCAGCTGTTTTTGTTCTTAAACTCATGGTTTTGACCCTAAAACTTAAGGTTTTATCCTTAAACCTTAGGGAGGTAAGGGTTAAGGTCCTAATTCCTTATATTAACACCTTAAAGGAGAACTTCCCAGTGTAATTATCGATTTTCGCTCTTTCGCCCTCGTCGGCAGGTGGAAACTTTCATTTGACACGAGACCAGGTGCTTGCACTTGCCATTTAGGCCCCCGTGCCGCCAACGCGGGTAGTTCAGCCAAAATTACCTCTAAATTCGTAAGTTACCTTAATTTAAGGCCTTAAGAACCAATTACCTTAATGACTAAGGCCTTAACATAACTAAAATCCTATTTTCAGTTCAACAATTCGCTCTTCGCGCCGTTCGACGACCAGCTCTTCCAGGCTCGCGCGGCCCAAGCAGCCGCCTTGGCAGACATCGACGTTAAGAACGTTAACCTTACAAATCACCTTATGAGGCCTCAGGACATGTTTAGGTAAGGTTTAAGGGCACTTAAGGTAGCTTAATGAAAACTAAGGTAAACGCGCCCCAATGCGAAGCCGCGCCGCGACCGCAACGCGCCTGGCGCGGCGCGGAGCTGAAAACTGGCTCTAAAATTGAAATTTTATCAATCAATTGATTGTTACAGTAACTACCTAATGTCTTCGGGCCAGGACCCAACCAACATCTACCAAGGACTGCCAACGTCATCTGAAGCCTTCGATGCATCAAGTTTGGTGCCAACTTCATCTGACCAAGGCATGGAGCCAATGACTTCACTTCAGCAAGTGAGCTACAGTAACCCTTAAACGTCTACAGTAATCCTAATCCTAGTACAGTAATCGTACAGTAAACCTTGATTGCTTAGATTCTACAGTAAACCTATTTTTAGGTAATGGCCTCTCAGATGGGTTACGGTGCCCCCACTCACTTCACCCAGTATCCTATGGCCCCTTCATTTGCATCGACTGCAATTTCGGCCCCTTCTCAAGTCAGATATCCTTTGACGGCGCCGACGGCAGGTACGGTAGATTCTCTCTTTCTCCCTCTCTCTCTCTCTCTCTCTCTCTCTCTCTCTCTCTCTCTCTCTCTCTCTTTCTCTCTCGCTTTCTCTCTCTCTCTCTCTCTCTCTCTCTCTCTCTCTCCCTTTCTCTCTCTCTCTCATTCTCTCTCTCTCTCTCTTTCTCATTCTCTCTCTCTCTCTCTCTCTCTCTCTCTCTCTCTCTCTCTCTCTCTCTCTAAACCCCTTCTTACAGAAATCGATACCGACCCCCGAGAATTGGAACGATTTGCCGAACATTTCAAGCAAAGAAGGATAAAATTGGGAGTTACCCAGGTAAATACCCTATTTTAACCAAAACGCACTTTTGCGTACTCAATGGTGCACTATTTTCGAATGAACGCCACTTTTAAAATCGTTTAAATGTTTAACGTTTAAAAATTATCCTTTAATTGACAATTTCAACTATAGTCCCCTAAAACTTTTGGTAAACGCACTTCTACGTACTCAGTGGTTCACTATTTTCGATTAAACGCCAATTTTTCAGGCCGATGTTGGAAAAGCCCTGGCGCACTTGAAGATGCCAGGAGTTGGCAGTTTATCACAGTCTACAATCTGTAGATTTGAATCGCTCACTCTGTCACATAACAATATGGTAAGAGAGAGAGAGAGAGAGAAATAGAGAGAGAGAGAAAGAGAGAGAGAGAGAGAGAAAGAGAGAAAGAGAGAGAGAGAGAGAGAGAGAGAGAGAGAGAGAGAGAGAGAGCACAGAGAGAGAGCAGAGAGAGAGAGACCGAATGAGGGTTAGAGACGCAGACAGTTAGAGACCGAAGGAGGGTTAGAGACGCAGATAGTTAGAGACCGAATGAGGCTTAGAGACGCAGACAGTTAGAGACCGAATGAGGGTTAGAGACGCAGACAGTTAGAGACCGAATGAGGGTTAGAGACGCAGACAGTTAGAGACCGAATTAGGGTTAGAGACGCAGACAGTTAGAGACCGAATGAGGGTTAGAGACGCAAACAGGTAGAGTTCGTAGAGAGAGAAAGAGAGAAAGAGAGAAAGAGGGAGAGACATAGAGACATAGAGAGAGAGAGAGAGAGAGAGAGAGAGAAACCTCATAAACTTTAAATCTCCAGGTCGCCCTGAAGCCAATCCTCCATTCCTGGCTCGAAAAGGCGGAAGAAGCCATCAAACAAAAGGACGCCTGCGGAGGCGACATTTCTGGAATCTTGCCAAATACGGACAAGAAGAGGAAGAGGACGAGCATAGCCGCCCCTGAGAAACGGCTTCTGGAGGAGTACTTCAGGTAGGAACCACCATTTTCCATCTAACGCCCCTCATTTTTAGACAACAGCCCCGTCCTTCTGGAGAGCGGATAGCTCAGATTGCGGAGAAGTTGGACCTGAAGAAAAATGTCGTGAGGGTGTGGTTCTGTAATCAGCGACAGAAACAGAAAAGGTGAGGATTTGAAAAAAAAATTAGTGAGTGAGTGAGACAGTGAAAACGTGAGAACGCAAATGACTGAGACAGTGAGAACGTGAGGGAGGCAGTGAAAATGTGAGAAAGTGAGTGAAACAGTGAGCACGTGAGCACGTGAATGAGTGAGTCAGTGAGAACGTGAGTGAGACAGTGAGAATGTGAGTGAGACAGTGAGACAATGAGAACGTGAGAACGTGACTTAGTGAGTGAGACAGTGAGAAAGCGAATGAATGAGTGAGACAGTAAGAACATGAGTGAGACAGTGAAAACATGAGAACGTATGAACGTGAGAACGTGAATGAGACTGAGAACGTGAGTGAGATAGTGAGACAGTGAGAACGTGAATGAGTGAGGCAATGAGACAGTGAGTGAGGCAATGAGACAGTGAGTGAGACAGTAAGAACGTGAGTGAGACAGTGAAAACGTAAGAACGTGAGTGGAACAGTGAGAACGTGTGAACGCGAATGAGTGAGTAAGTGAGACAATGAGAACGTGAGGGAGACAGTAAACATTTTAGAACGTGAATGAGTGACACAGTGAAAACGTGAGAACGTGAATGAGTGAGGGAAAACGTGAACAGTAAGAACGTGAGCGAAACAGTGAAAACGTGAGTGAGTGAGTGAGTCCGTTAGCCCGTGAGAGCGTGAGCGAGTGAACCTTAAAAAAACCTCAAACTAATCCTTTAAACTCCCACTTTTTTAAAATTAAAATTTGAAATTCCAAACTTTCCACTCCATCTTCATTGGGACGCGTGTCGCCGACAAATTCCCACCGTGGCCATGAAAAATTGATACGGCCCGTAAATAGTGGATAGCGGAAAACATTCCAAGGGGCTGGTTAATTAATATCGCCGTCAATTATTTATCTCCTTGAGTCCGAATTTATGCAAAAGATAGAGAGGGAAAATTTGAGCCGCGTTGCAGCCGCGTCGCGACCGCAACGCATCCAATTCGCTTCAACTTACCGTAACCAAAAAAATGAATTTATTTCCAAAAAATCTCAATTTAATACCAAAATTAAGGAGCTGGCATGATATTCACCGAAGCCAGCTCCAACATTACATCCTGCGCATCTAGGGAGGGATTCTCAGGTAAAAAAGCCACTTTAAATAAGATATTGATTAAAATTTTTTGAAAATTAATTGATTTTTCTTAATTTTAAATCAAATTGGTTATTTTCAGGGACTTCCGCTCTCAATTCCGTTGCCGTAATGGAGCCTCAGCCGCCAGAATCATGCCTTCTGCCGCGGCGGCCGCGGCGGCCGCCAAGTGTGGGCCGTTCCCTGGCCTACCTGGATATTTCGATTGATTTGACTGAATCAAACTAAGCCCATCCCCTTTTTTGAAAATCCAGGAAGATCTCCGCCTCGATTTCACTTTGATCTCCACCCCCCCCCCCTTGCAGCATCACTCCGGTTGTCAATCGATTTCCCCAGCCCCAGCAGGGTCCCCCAGCACAGACATATTAGAATAATGAGTGTATATTGTCAATTTAATAAAAATCAATCGATATATGGGTGGTGTTGAAGGGAAGGGGCGGAGGAGAGAGTGTGGGGAGGGGAGAGACGCTGATAGAAGAGAGAGAGAGTGTAGGAGGGAGGAGGGCAGAGAGAGGGGTTGATGAATTTTTCAGTAGTGGCAGGGGCGGAAGGACGGGTAATGGGGATTGAGCTCTGCTCACACGAACGGGGATTTTCAAAACAGAGGGGTTTCTTCTTGGGTGGGCAGTGATGTCATATCATTCACACACAGTCACACAGTCGCAAAGTCACACAATCACGCAAAGTCACATTCACACAGGCAGACAGTCACACTCACACGCTCACACTCGTTCACTCCCCACTTACACGTACACTCTATTCACATGCACGTTCAAATTCACATTCAAAATCACTCTCTCACATTCACACTATCGGATAGATATACACTGACACTTACTGGAACTCACATTCACATTGGCTCACTCGCGATTACACTCATTGGCAATCACATTCACACGCACACACTCACTCACATTCCCACAGGTAGATAGACACATACTTACGCGTACACTTAACTGTCACTTTCACACTCACACATTAACTCACATTCACACAGGTGGATAGGCACACACTCACACATTCATTCACTTTCACACTGCTGGATAGACACACACTCACGCTCACACTGAAACTCACACTCACACTCACTTAGAGTCACGCAGTAGGACAGTCCACACACTCACATTCACTCTTACACGCTCACACGTACTCACACTTACATTCTCATTCAAGTTCACATTCACACTGATTCACTCACAATCACACAGTCTCACAGTCACACGCTCACATTGTCACTATCGATCTCGTTCACATTCACTTCCTCACACTGACACGGTCACACTGACTCACACACTCACTTATTCAAATTCACATAGTTGCTTTCTTCACACATCCACACATCATAGTTACTCTCACAGTTCACTCTCACACGCTCAGGTATATACTCACCCACATTACATAACCGCACACTGTCACACACGCTCACGCTCATGCTTTCTTCACACATTCACACAATCACACATCATACTCACTCTCACACACTCATGTCTATACTCGCTCACATCTATGCAACCCCATACTGTCACACACGCTCACGCTACTTGACACTTACACTTTTATTCATATTCACATTTACACTCACAGTTACACACCTACACCCTCAAACTGATTGTCATTACAATCTCGTTCACATTCACTTCCTCACGCTCACACGCTCACATTCCTTGACACTCACATTCACATAATCGCACAGCCAGACACTCACACGCTCATACTCACTCTAACACTCACTCACTCTTATTCTATACACTTACACTTTCACTCACATTTACTCACTAACTCACTCACTCACTCACTCACTCACTCACTCACTCACTCACTCACCCACTCACACACTCAAACTCATTGTCACTTACAATCTCATTCACATTCACTTCCTCACTTTCACACGCTCACGCTCCTTGACAGTCACATTTACACTCTTATTTACATTCACATAGTCGCACAGCAGACACTCACATGCACAGACTCACTCTAACACTCACTCTCACACGCTCACACTGACTCACACACTCACTTATTCATGTTCACATTGTTGTTTCCTTCTCACATTCACACTCACTCTCACAGTTCACTCTCACACGCTCGCGTATATACTCACTCACATTCCCATAACCGCACAATGTCACACACACACACTCACGCTGACTCACACGTACACTCTCCTTCACGTTCACAATCACACTCACTCACTCAGTAAGTTACCTCACACACTCACTCAACTCACACCTCCGATGTCATCGATGTGGTCTGTGATGTCATCTCAATCACTCACTCACACTTTCACAGTTGTACAGTCTCATCCTCACACGCTCACGCTACACTTACACACACACACACACACTCGCTTATTCTTTTTCACATAGTTGCACGGTCACACATTAAATACTCATACTCACTCTCCCACGCTCTCTCACACACTCACCGTCACCCTAACATTCACATTTACACACCCATTCACATTCACACAGTAGAAACGTTTCCGCTCAATCTTCCACGCTCACGCGCACTTACCCTCTTTTTCACAATCACACGCTCATGATGACCCTCACGCACTCACTCACATTGTCACACTGACACTCTTACACTCACACTGACACTCTCATTCATATTCACTCACTCACCCACTTCCTTACACGTTCACGGCTATCAAACGAATGCCTTTTTTGACTTCTCGGCGCAATGGCATGTGCCGTCCTTCAAGAAAGCGCCTTCAATGATCCATGATTCCCATTGCCACCATTGAATCCCCCGCTGCCCTGATTGCACGTCTCCCAGTCAATCAAATCGTTCGCTCTTATTTCTCCCACGTTCTAAATTCCTCCGCATTCCTATATTCTCACACAAATGCTGCTTCTGTTTTTCTGCCTGCTACTTCTGCCTTCTGCAAATGGCGTCGGCCTCAAAATTCAGAATCTTCTCTCAGGATTCATTAATTGTCCCTCAAATTGGTGGGAATGGAATGGTCATTGTTATAATGTAAGTTTTTTTAAAACAGTTTTTTTTTTAAATTTATAAATACGAATTTAAGATGATTTGTGATCCAGTTGGTCTAACACATGGAGAAGCAGAAGCAGCCTGTGTCAAGGAAGGAGGGCATTTGGCTTCGATTGAGGATCAAATGGAGGCAGATATGTTGGTTGAAGAAACTCAAACGGGACTTTCTCAAGGAGATTCCTATATTCAAAGACAACCTTGGATTGGGTTGAAAAGAAGAGGTCTTATTTGGATTTGGACGGATGGATTGGAAAAGAATTTTGGATTCAAATGGGCGCCAGGGACACCGGATAATGAGGAGGGGAATGACTTCTGCGCACAGGTACGTCTCTCTCTCTCTCTCAATCACTTACTCACATTTACACAGTTGGATAGTCACACGCTCACTGTCACGTTTACACTGACTGACAGTCACATTCACACAGATTGATAGTCACACTCTTACACTTTCTCTTGCACTTTCACGCTCAATAACACTCACATTTACACGCTCATTCACGTTCACACACTCACTCAAGCTCCCACTCACTCACATTTACACTGTCGGAGACACACACGCACACGTGCACGCTTACACTGACTGACAGTCACATTCACACACAGGGACAGTCACCACTTCACATTCATTCTTGCATGTTAACGCTTATTAAAAGTCACACTTACACTCTCATTCACGTTCCCGCATTAACTCCCGCTCCCACTCACTCACATTCACACAGTCTGACAGACACACGCTCACATTTACTCTTGCACGTTCACGCTCACGAACACTCACTCTCAATCACGCACACTCACTCGCACTTCCACTCACTCACATTCACACATTCGGATAGACACACGCTCACGTTCATGCTTACACTGACTGACATTCAAATTCACACAGTCGGACAGACACGCTCACATTTACTCTTGCACGTTCACGCTCCCTAGTACTCACACTTACACACTTATTCACGTTCACACATTCACTCACACTCCCACTCGTTCATATTCATACAGACGGATTGACACATGCTCATCTTCACGCTTACACTGACTGCTTCTCACATTCACACAGAGGAATAGTCACACTCTCACATTTACTCTTGCACGTTAACGCTCACTAACAGTCGCACTGACACTCTCAATCACGGTCACATTAACGCACTCACTCACATTCACACAGTCGGATTGACACACGATCACAATCATTTTTACTCACTCACTCACTCAGTGTCATTCTCCTTTCTGTCTTCCCCTCTCTTTCTATCTCTCTATCTCTCTCTATCTCTCTCTCTCTCTCTCTCTCTCTCTCTCTCTCTGTCTCTCTCTAATTCTCCTTTTCAGTTAATCATCTACCCTGTCTACAATTGGACCGCCCGTCGTCACATGTACCAAAACAAAACCGGAGTCCTCAATGACTACGACTGTACTAGAAAAGTCAATCGCTATATCTGCAAGAAGCAATTTGAAAAGAAAACTACGGAATCTCCGAGTTCATCAACAACCACAACGCAGACGCCTAGAATTGAAAAGGATGCAAATGTTAGAGTCTTCGCTGAGGTTGTACCAATTGCATCTTCTAATGCACCTACTACAAGTACTCTGAAGACTTCCACAACTTCATTTGCAAGTACCAGCTCAACTACTACGCCTAAGATAACTAAATTGACGTCTACTACAACTACGACACCAAAAACAAGCACCTCAGCAATGAGTACTACGACGGACGTTTCCTGCAAACCTGGAGATTTTGATATTTTGGACACTGATCTACCTGAAAAACATCTTTATTCAAAGAGGGTACGTTTTAAAAATTTGAATTGGTCGCGCAATTGCCGCTCTACCTCACCCTTATCCTTCTTCTAAGTGCGGAAGCCTAGTTAAGGCGTTAGCACATAGTTTACTATTTTACTATGCATCCTACTTGTAAAAAAAATTAAAAATGTTTAGGGAACAAAATGCATTCCTCGACAACCATGTTCTACTATGAAAACTTCCCTCTCGGTCGTTTTTGTCATCGATGCCTCTTCCTCCATCGGTCGTCAAAATTGGGAAGAGGTTTGATTTTTTTTACAACATTGAAAAAACTTGCAAGTTAAGGTACTTTCCTTTGTGAATTCTTCTTCACATCTTCTTCCCAAATTGGCAAGAATTGGATTTGTTAAATTCTCGGATACGGTTTCGGCGGAAGTTTGGTTGGAAGCTGGGTGGACGATGGAGACGTTTTGGGAAACGATGCCGAAAGATTTTGATCAGGGATTGACAAATACACCGGCGGCATTGGAGGCTGCTGGAAAGATGTTGAAGGTAGAAAGAGAGAGAAAGAGAGAGAGAGAGATAAATAGAGAGAGACCAGAAGAAACAGAACTTGCGAGAAACAACAAACGGCCTTTCCAGGGCGACCGAAGCGAGCAAAGATTTGTCATCCTCGTAACTGATGGTCTACCAAAAGCAGAAAACGTCGGATTAGCAAGAGGACTTCTACTTACCCAAGAAGCAGTAGACACCGTAATTTCTGCTTCAACCACTAGTTACCGTAATTTTCAGCTTACCGCAGATAACATCAATCTCATCATTGTTGGCTTCGGTCTTCAACTAAACGGCGAAGAGGAAAAATTAAAAGTGATGTTGAGCAACCCCAACGACTATTTTGGATATTACATTGTTGCCAGGGTAGGAGACTTGGAAAATCAAGTTTATAAAATATTTTCAGAACCTCACTCCTCTTCATATGGCCAATGTATTGATGAACGTGTGTGAAATTTGAAAACTAAAAAAATTCTATAATAAAGGTGTCTTTGTAAAGATTTATTTCTAAAGAAACATACAAAATATTGAACTAATAGTCACTGGGAAAGTGTGGGTATCACATGGAAACTCTACGAGTAGGTACAATGTTCCTCTAGTAACCGTCGCTTTCGAGAAGATCACAGGCCAATTAAAAGAGGCCAATTTTGCAAGAATGGATTTTTGATTTGAACCCAAATTTTCTTTGGAAAAATGGTTTAAAAACAGCTTTCAGTCCTCTTCAGCATTGGGCGGTTGGTCGTTCGTCGCTGGGCTTCTACAACTACAGCCCAGTCGTACATGGTGGTCGTGGTGGTAGACACGTCATAGATGGAAGGAAGTCTGAAAATTACACTAGCTTTTTAAAACTCTTTCTGAAACTTTTAAATTATGTTAACTACAAGGTTGTTTAAAAGATTAATTATAAAACTTACTTATAAACTTTGCGAACCCTCTTCAGTCGCTTGGTGTTTTCATTGTAACGGCTAATGTCTCTGAATTCTAGATTTGCTATTCATGTGATTTGTTCAAACCTTGATGCAATGAGAACAAGGGAGTTTAGATTCTTGTGAATTTCGATCTCGAGTCTCCAGAAGCAGGTGGAGCCAAGTTGGGCATCTCGTGAAAGTCCCATGCTCCAGGAGAGACCACTCTCGGCGATGCGCTCAAATTTACGGGTCTGAAAGAGATCACGTATATTCAGGGTTTCGTAAACCACGGGTCGATTGTAATATTTGTTTGACAAAAAACTACATTGAATTTCAGGTACAAAACTGTTAAACACAATGTTTCGAATGTGTTCGACTGGGAGCCTATCTCGGGCAGTTTCCGTTTTGAACGGCTATAAAACATTTCAATAAGCAGACGCTCAGTTTCATTTGTGCATTGGCTTGTCAGATCAAAACAAACAAGAGCACGTAGTTTGCAAGTTCATGCTGCCACCGATTGCAGGTTGCTCCACGATTGACAAATGGCTCGCGCTTTGCAAGCAAAGTTTTGCTGTTCAAACACAAATCGTGCAAAAGTAGCGTTAATCGTATATTAGTCAAATTATTTGCAGAAGGCTTCTTCTTTACATCCCCAAAAAACAACCCATAAAACGTTTAGAGAACGTTGATCTATTGCTTATTGTTTACAACAATTCTCAGCTGTTCTCTCCTCCCGGAACCCGACGCCGAGAAATGCGTCAGCTGTCGCGGTTGGCGTTCTTTGCGCCGGTTACGTCAGCGCACCGAAATTTGAGAAGAAGGAATACGCAAAAACGCGTCAGGTAAAATTGTACGAATTCCTGCGAGAGGTCAAAAAGTTTATGAGTGCATTTCAGCGAAGCCATTTACAGAGTGCATTTCAGCAAAACCAAACTAAGTGCATTTCAATGGTTTTTGTATTTTTTGTTTTTTTAAATTCTATTTTTTGCCAATAGTGGTCTCGCAGCGCGACACGATCATCCATACCACTTCAACACTACGAACTTCAACTTTTGTTAAAAATAAATTTAAATTATAGTTCTCTACTTTCTTTATACATTTGTTTGCGAAATAGTGGTTAAAAGCTAACCGTGCCGTTTTTCTCTCCAGTTCCTCCTTTGTTGAACGGCAAGCAGACCAAAAATTTGTTCTTCAAGTAGCAACCATGGGCAAGCCCTGTAATCATGATGTTCAGAGATAAGAAGCTAATTAACAAAACAATCTTGAAAAGTTAAAAACCAACCTTCGGTACAAAAAGGCCAAGACCAGGCAAATGAGCTCTCCTCCACCAATTTATCGGCTTCTGCCTCATCGCTGTCAAAACTCGTCTAGAAAATGTAGAAAGTTACATTATAGAGGTGAATATTACCTTTACATTATTGTTGAGATCGTGTTTGAGTACGAATTTCTTCCTATTTTCGAGAATGAGGGTTTCGTTGAGAGTGGACGAACGACGCAAAACGGCAGCCGTCATTTCTGAAGTTTTTCTTTACTGATGGGGTGGCAATGGCACCGCTGGGCAGTAAACAAAGGACTAGACGAGAAAAATGAGGGGTTTCAAAACAAAATAAGATCTTTGGAGGGGAAGAAGGAGATAAGGATCAACACTGTCATAAAAACCAACTAGCGCTAAGGAATCCATCACGCATACTAGGTGTTTTTTTTCTGGCTAAGGGGAGTTAAGCGTTCAAATTTGTTTCTGATCTTTTCTGTCTCGTGTTATACCTATGTTATATTATGTTAGTTTTGTAATGTATTGTTTAGAATCTGTCCCTAACTTTATTAAAACATTGACAAAATTGGCAAGAGGGAGGTGACACTATTTTTAAACTGCACGTTAACAGGATTGCCGTTTAGTTAACAATTGGATTTAGGTAAGAGTCATAAAACCATTAATGTTATGATGTAATAGACACGCATCGATCACAAGATGCAACAAAAAAATAATCGAGAGGTTTACAGCAGTTTGCAACGTTTATTTTATGTGTGCTGCAGCTGAAACATTTGTAGGCTGAGCAACTTAATTTGTTATACCAGAAGTTAAAGCCCCGCTTCGCGGGTCTTTTCCTTCTGGTTTGGGCGGCCTTCGGCCGCCTCGGGGCCGCTTCGCGACCCAACGGACAATAATGTTAGCGGCTGAGCGCTCGGGTCGGGTACCAAAGTGCGGCCGACCGCTCCGGCGCTTCGCGCCTCCACGGATGGCGGCCGCACTTTGGTACCCTCCCCTCGCTTAATCACCGCGCAACCCTTTCTACCCTCTGGAAATGAGAAAGCCTATTCATAGAAATTTCACGTTGCGCTGCTAACCAACAAAGAGAAAACCTTCAAATGTATATAAGGATAAAAATTATAAATGCTCTTTACGCGACAAAATTTGCAGACTATTTTAAGCAGGTGGTAACAAAAATGATATGGAGGGCCTCAAAGATCGCATATGAGATGTGCGGAGATGTAATCCTATACTCGACAGATGGCAGAGAAAACTGATCGCAGTTTTAAAATTTTTTTAGCAAAGTTGTGGCAAAGTTCGTAAAGATTTTATGAGAAAAAGACGAAGAGTGATCGAGGGCAATGAAGGCATAAAACATCGTCGGCCGTATGCATCTGCGACGTTTCGAAGTAATAGGCCGACATGTGGCGTAGTGGTCCACTGGGCACCACAAAACAAATGTTCATGGTTCGACCCACGCAATACATAAAACTAGACAGGAAGGAAATTTGAAAAAGTTTCAAAGCGTTAGCACCACTGCAGTTCCCAGAATGACTAAATGGGCGGCAGTGCCTTGGGGGCGTTTTTGCGGGCAGCAGCTGACTTTAGTAGTGGCGAACAGGAAGAAGTACACGTGTGCTGTAAAGTCGGCCTCGTTTTGTAAAGCCTAGCGCTTGATTGCAGCCGGCCGCAAAGTGCATTTGAGGGTCAAGAGATGGGGGTAGGAACAACAGTAGGATCAGGAGAGCACTTCCCGGTTCAGAGAAGTCATCGAGGCCAAGATCAAAAGAACGGGACGCGTAACAATTCAAGACAGGGTTTCAAGGTTTCACGTAGTTATTCCGTCACTTTGGGAAAGAGTACCTTACACCACACAAAAATTAATTTAGGGTATTGTTTATAGGTATTGGTCAGCAATTTTTCACCTTACACATCCCATGGGTTTTTGCATGTCCAAAATAATTTTACACGTCTCAACTATTTTAGGCACTACCGTAATTTGAATTGATGACCCATTTTTGTTTTATCAGCCCCAATATCAAAATACATGTCCACTGAAAAGCCCGTCCCCCTCACTTTTATTTTTCCATAGGAAGTTCAGGGTGACTGATATATAAGCCATGTTAACACGGTTAGGAAAATCATTCCAAATGTGGGATGTGCGTTCCAGCTAAACAATATAGGACGGTTGAAATAAGAAGAGACGGACATTTAAAAATTGGGACGGGCATTCCAATTTTGGGACATGTATACAATAGTTGGAACGGTTATTTTTTATAGGATGCGTAAGGTGAAAATAGCTTTTTTTATGAATTTGATTTTATACGCTATTTTAGGTAAGATAAATTAGAAATGGCTTATTAATGTATTTTGAAATAGACTTTCTGGGCCAAAGTTGGTAACGAGACAAAATGAATTACGGTGGGCCAATCATGACAATTTTAATAAGGCCGGCTCTACAACAGGAATCGGAGTGTAAAAGGTAGGGTCGACCTGGGCCGGATTGGACCAAGAAAATTTGGAAAGTCAGCTATGCTGGATGTCGGCAAACACACAGATCTGTCCTGTAACACGCGATTCTCGAGAGGATCTGGTCTATCATGAGAAATGCAAACAAGCGATATAAATATCCATGCTTGTTGTTTGCTGAAAGAGAAGAGCAGAAAAATGAGGAAGAGAGCTGGATAGAACCCACATTGAGCAAAGTAGCCGGGAAAATCCCTCCGACTGGCAGCAAGTGGAGAATGATAGATAGCACCAGCGAGAGACGCAGGTACACAAATGCCAGCGGTTTCTTCGCTGACCCTTGACGGCTGTCAGTTACGGCTGCTGCTGACAGCCGAAAGGGCAAACATTTTTGGATTCAGATGACTTAGGAGTTTACGAATCTTGCACGTGAAGTCTAGTCTTCACGTGAAGCAGAAGAGCTGGGTAGTACTTGAGTAAAAGAGTAATTTGAGTCAAAACTGAAGGAAAAGAAAGAAAAAGGGAGGTAAAAAGCCCATCAAAATACAATAAGAAGAAAAAAATGAGATGCAGTTATTTACGAGGGAACCTATTTTCATCAGTATGGCCAAATGAAACGTGCAATATCGGAAAAGGTGGCCAAATACTTGTAGTTTAAGGCTACGTTTTCAAAATCTGCTGAGCTGCCTTGGTTTTCGAGTAATCGCATCTGTCATCGCTATTCCCCCGCGTGATATTCATGGATGCGCCACGCTGTTAAAAGTGTGGTTTGATGGTGTAGTGGTAGCGCGTCCACCTCTTGTTTTGCAGGACTCTGGTTCGAATCCCTTCCATGATTTTATTTTTGCTTTTTATATATTCGAGGATACACAAACATTCGTTTTCTCTGAATTCTGTTTTGAACCCAATGGCTTTGAAAATTAAATTTTTTCTAAAAAAAAACTTTGATTTTCTCCTTTTTTTTAATTTTAAAAAAATCCAAACCAGAATTCAGAGAAAACGAATGTTTGTGTATCCTCGAATATAAAAAAAGCAAAAATAAAATCATGGAAGGGATTCGAACCAGAGTCCTGCTAAACAAGAGGTGGACGCGCTACCACTACACCATCAAACCACACTTTTAACAGCGTGGCGCATCCATGACTATCACGCGGGGGAATAGCGATGACAGAAAATATGCGATTACTCGAAAACCAAGGCAGCTCAGCAGATTTTGAAAACGTAGCCTTAAACTACAAGTATTTGGCCACCTTTTCCGAGATTGCACGTTTCATTTGGCCATACTGATGAAAATAGGTTCCCTCGTTAGAAGCTTGGACCGCATCGATCAAATCAGATATGCTGCTTTATTTTTTTTGTACAATCGCACTGCTCATATTTAACGATTTTCAGCGCTATTTCGACTTTCACTGCATTTTTTGGGGTTAGAGCAATCGTTCACTCGTGCATTCATTAACTAACCATGTAGACTTGGAATTTCAAATTAAATTGAATCTCCTTTCTCTCCTTTCAACAACAAAACACTCCTTTCAACAACAAAAACAATCGGGCTCGGATCTAATGTCTTACTCTTTTTATGAGAATTTACACTTTATTTTTTTTAAATTCAATAGTTTAAAAAATAATAAATGTTAAAAAACGTTTTTAAAACAAAAATGTCTTCCTCCCAAACCAAGCTGATCAGGAAGAATGGCTCACGCCAGGGCCGACCCTTGATATCAGAAATACATTGAGGGTTCGAATCCGCCCAAAGAATATATTTTTGTGAGCTTTTCAAACACTTGAAAAATATAAAATTGTTTAAAAAAAACTCGGGACCGTGTCGAGCCCACTTTAAATTTTTTTATGAGCATTTGTACTTTATTAAAATACGAAGAATAGTTTTTTTTTAAAATAACAAAACATACGTAAACAAGAAACAAAAAAGAGAAAAAAACTGTGAAAAAACCTGAGGAAAAATAAAGTGCACTGGCCGGGATCGAACCCTGGTCGCGTGTCTGCCAGTTTTGACTGGGTAGTGCCCCCCTTAAAAAAATTATGTTTTTTTTCACTTTTTAAAATTATCTATATTCAAATTCTAAAATAAAACTAATATTCAGATCCCAGAAATTAGCACATCTCATTTTCTGAATATTGGTATTCTAATGAAATTAGCCTAAAGTTGCCACCCAACCTTTCTTTTTCATTCACGTTCAGTTTCTTTTCCCACGCGGCTGCTTTTACTTTAAATTATTTAAATTTTCATTTAAATTACAATAATTTAACTCTAATTTTTCAGCTCAGCTCTCATGATCCCGATTAATTGAAGATGAGTAGGTACAAGGTGGCTGTGGCTGCAGTCGACGGCCTCGGAAATAACCGGGATGTGAGTTTTATTGTTTCTACTGAATTAAATTAAATTTTTAATAATAATAAAAATTTAAATCAAAAGATTTCAGATTGGAAAACACCTCTCTGAGTTGGAGGAACTCCGCGAGAGGGTGGATTGTCAGATGCTCAATGTGTTCGGTCTGTGTCGCATCGTTAAAAAGTAAGTTTTTTTATTTTTAATTAAATTTTAAAATAACTTTTAAAATTATATTCTGAATTTTATTTAAATTAAAAACATCGATTGACACGTGTGATATTGTTAATTTTAATTTGTGCAACTTTCTCTTGCACGCTGTCGCTACGAGACCTATTTAAATTCAAAAAAATCGATCAATATTGATTGATTACACGTTGTGTCGGTTCTTACTGTATCGATTGACACTTTATCTCGCTCGAATCAATTATCAAGTTTTTTCTTTCTTCTTCAAAAATTGCAAAGTTCTGGCGCACGATCGCTTCGAGACCTATTTAAATAGTTAAAACAGTTAATATTGATTGATTACAGATTTCCAATATTACTCTATCGATTGACACTTTATTAAACGAATCAATAGTAGAATCAGTAGTTTTCAAAAATTGTAACGTTCTGGCACGGCATCGCTACGAGACCCATAAATGAATTTTGAATTTCGCAATTTTTCATTTTAAATCTTTATACCTTCATTAATACAGTAATTTTAGTTTCGAGGATCATGAGGTTCACGGGAAGATGGCCAGACAGCTGCTTCGTCGATGGAGAGTGGTGGAGGAGAGCAGGGATAGCTACAGGGATCTTCGCCTGCGAGGAAATCGCTTAGACAGGATGCACTTGAGGCCCAGGAGCCGATCTGTGGCGCTGAGGGGCCGAAGGAGGGACCCTTCTGATGACCGCGCGAGAAGGGAGCTTTCTGATGACCGCTCCAGGAACAGAGCTACCTCTATGGTTGGTTTTCAGCTTTTTTTCTCTTTTGAGGCTTTTCTGATTTAACGTTAGGCCGCTTTTAACATCAGATTTTGGCAACGTTAGGCCGCTTTTAACACCGACAGAAAAATAACGGTTTTTTTGTTAAAAGTTTTTTTAAACTTTTCCAATTTAAAAAAAAATCTATAATTTTAATGAATTCACCAATTTCAGGCTCGCAATCGGTCGCCCAAGACGTCAGTTTCCCCCAGCCGCACTCACGCCTCCATCAGCTGCTATAACAACCCGGTAATTTATATATTTTTAATTTAATTTTAAATTAAAATATGTTTTGTTTTTAACATCCGCTTTTGGCAACGTTAGGCCGCTTTTAACAACTGCTTTGGGCAGCCTACAATTCGTTCAAAAATAAAAATAAATTATTTTTGTAATAATTTTTAAAAAAAGCTGATTTAAAAAGATTTTTATTAAAAAGTTTTTTTACACAAATTCTTAACAAAAAATTCATTTATCGAAATAATTCGACCACTGTAAACAACGGACAGGGTGTAAACAGCATGCAGCCTAGTTGTCTTTTTCCCGTTATCTAGCTGATTTTTTAAACTTGTAAACTTTTCAGCCCTAATTTTTAAAAAAAATGTAAAGTTGAAAAAAAACTAAAATATTTCAAATTAAAAAAAATTATATTTTAAATTAATTCACCAATTTCAGGCGCGCAATCGGTCGCCCAAGACGCCAGATTCTCCCAGTCGCACTCACGCCTCCATCAGCTGCTATAACAACCCACCTTCCAGAAATACCGGTCTCAAGGTAACTTTATTTATTTTAATATTTTATCTAATTAATTTTAAATAAAATAAAAATTTCCAGGGTATTCTGAAGAAATCCTCCGACGAGAAGCCCGGATTGAGCTACACCTCGAATTTCACCGTAATTTTAATTTTTTTTAATTAAAAAAATTAAATTTAGTGGAAGTCTCCGCCTAAAGAAGAGCCACGAGTAATTGCCGTTAAGAGTGATCTCAATCAATATCAGGTTTAAAAAATCAATTTTTCTGTAAATTTTTATATTTTTCAGGGATTTCCTTACGTGAAATGTCCGAAGCCGAGTGTTTTCCCCTTCGAGCTTAAGATTCCGAAGATGGAAGTGGTCGATTCTTCTTATGAAGCTCCTGCCAGTCAGCTGGTAAGTTCAAGCGGCCTTTGGTTGCCAAAAAGCGGATTTTATGGCCAAAAAGCAGGCCAAGCGGCCTTGAGTTGCCGAAAAGAGGTTTTTAATTTGAAAAAAGCGGGTTAACCGGCCTTTGGTTGCCAAAAAGCGGCTTTTAAATGACAAAAAGCAGTTCAAGCGGCCTTTGGTTTCCAAAAAGCGGCTTTTAATTGGAAAAAAAGCAGATCAAGCCGCGTTTAGTTCCCAAAAAGCGGCTTTTAATTGGAAAAAAGCGGGTAAAGCGGCCTTTGGTTGCCAAAAAGCGGCTTTTAATTAGAAAAAAAGCGGGTGAAGCGGCCTATGGTTGCCAAAAAGCAGGTCAAGCGGCTTTTGGTTAACTAAAGCGGCCTTTGATTGCCTAAAAGCGGCTTTAATTGCCAATAATTATTTCTCTTCAGGTATCTCCTAAACCTGTGTCTTCTGAAGTTTCTGTAGCTGCTCCTGCCACCCAGCAGGTAAATTTTCATTTAAAAATTTAATTTTAATTATTTTAGATAACTCCTAATCCTGTTTTGAGCCTGCAAAAGTTCATCATCCCGAGGAAAAAAGCACGTAAAAATCTAACCGAGGTAAATTTTTTTATATTTTCATTTTATAAAATTTGTAAAATTTCAATTTAAAAATTTTCCAATCTGTTTTTTGTAATTTAAATTTTATAATAAAAATTTAATTTTTTTAATTAGTAAAATTTCATTTTAAAAAACTTTTGAGGTGAATTTTGTAATTTAAATTTTATAAAGTTAATATACATTTCTTTTTTTTTAATTTTTAGACCCAGCGAACGGAAGTGAAGACCCGCTCTCAGACGACGGCTCAGCTTACAACTAATAAAGGCTTCAACAAAGTGGTGGAAGTGAAAGAAGAGGAAGAAAAGCCAAAAATCAAGATTTTGATCAAGGTGGGCCGCTTTTGGCAGCCTCCGCCCGCCTTGGTTGTGCAAATGAGGTGTTATATATTGGGTGGGTGGCAATGACAAACGAGGCAGATGCTGGCCCTGCAATTTCCGCGGAACAGCCATGGTTACGCGGAAAATGGAGATGTGTTCGGGCGCAGCACCTGCGTTCAACGAGGCCATTTTTCTACCTTTCCTGAATTTATGTTTCAGAAACCCCTTCCGATGCCTCCGTCGTTGTCTTCCCTGCAGAGGAAGCCTGCTAAGGTTAGGCGTTTTGAAAAAAAGCGACCTTAGGTAATTTAAAAGCGGAATACATATGCCGCTTTTTGGCAACCATAGGCCGCTTAAACCGCTTAAAAGTTTTTTTGTCAAGTGTTTCGATGAATAGTTATACTAGAAACACTTATTTTTCACTAAACCTATCGAATACTTTTTTTTCTAACTTTTGAAAAATTTGGTCCCTAAACACCTTTGTTTTTGGCACTTTTTTCTCTTTATTGGGAAATCGGGCGTGGTAAACCACGCAAATGAACCCAAATAAATCAACATTTAAAGAAAAGTCGAAAACTGAAATTTTTATGTTTTTTTTTTGCATTAATGTTTTTGCAATTGTGGAAAAATTTGGCAACAATACGATTTGTTTAAAAAGATGCATGTTTTTTGCTGAATTGTTTAATGCTTGCGACTTCTGAGTTTGTAAACGATGATTCAATCAGCTTCCAATAAACTAAAGCCAAAAAACCCCGAAAAATCCCCATTTTCCGTTTGCACGTCTTTTTTATTTGTTTGAAAATGAAATGGTTTTTGATGTTCTACCAAGCTACCGTAATCTAATCGCCCACGCAATAACCCCCACACGAAAAAAGCGGCTTTTACCCACATTTCTCACATTTTTGGTTAAATATATGTGTTGACGGCGTTTTGGCGAGACCAATTTTCAGTGCGCCTTGGTTTTTCCATCGGCCTGCCTGTGATTTTAGAAATTTGGCGTGAAATTTTGAGAGGAGAAATTATTTTCCCCGAGTCCCTCTCCAGCTATTCTTTTAATTTCCTGGCGAATCACAGGAAATTGGGTAGTCTGCCGTGCCATGCGCCGTTTCCCTGGACAGCAAAAAGTGCACTTTTCCTGAATTGAACTCAACTCTTCAGAGGACCCCCGCGAAGGACATCAGAATGTGCCAGCAGCCACCGACGCCTCCCCTGTCGGAGGACGAGAGATCGACTGAATTCGAGAATGTGGAAGTGGAGGAGGAGGCAAAGGAGAAGGAGGACATCGAGAATAATGTGAGAAGCGAGAGAAAGAGAGACATAGACATAGACATAGACATAGAAAAAGAGAGAGAGAGAAATCAAATCGATTGATTTATATTGATCTAAATGTCAAAAACTAATTCTGGCCTTATTTTTGACTTACGATTTTCAAAATTTAAAGGACTATTTAAAGGTTTAACTTTTGGAACTTAAAGGACTAGTCCAAATTTAAAGGTCTCAATTTCGAAATTCACGACTATGCCAGTTTTCAAGGTCTAAATGCCAGGAATTTAAAAGACCATTTTATTTTTAAAGGTCTGAATTTGGAAAACTTAAGAAATTAGGTAAAATTTCAGGTCTAACTATCGAAATTTAAAGGACTGTTTTAATTTCAAGGGTATACATTTCCAAATTTAAAGGACTCCTTTTTATAAATCCGGTGGGTAAGGAGTGGTCTAATTGGAAATTAAAAATGCGAAATTAATGGTCAAGGGCCCAATTTTAAGGATGTAAATTTAGAAATTTTAAGACGATAATTTTAAAGGACTAACTGCCGAAAATTAAAGAATCGGCACATTTTTTTAAACATTTTTTTTTCAATTTCGCGATTTAAAGGACTTTTCCAAGTTTTTATTTTTTATTTAGAGTAATGTTAAAGGTTAAAATTTGGAAATTTAAATGTTTGGTCATATTTGAAATTTCTAACTATCAAAATTTAAAGGACTGGTCCAAATTCAAAGGTCTAACTACACTGTTTGACACAATCCAGTCTTAGTTGAAAATAGCGCCCCAAATTTGCATATAGCACCTCAAAAAGTGCATTTTGGTGCCATTTTGAGGCCAATAGCACCTCCACCGGCGGTTTCAAACCGTACTTGTCAAACATTGTCTAACTATCAAAATAGAAATTGCTTAACCTTTTTAGTCAAAAATTTCAAGGTTGAAATATGAAATTTAAAGGACTGGTCCAGTGTTAACTGTAATAACTTCAAAATTGGAAAGAGAGAGAGAAAGAGAAAAAAATTGATTCCTTTAAATCGATTTTTCAGTACAATGTGGAGGTGAAGATGGAGCCGATTGACATTTTTACTGAACCTCCTCAGAAAATGATGCGTCTGTCCCCTTCTCCGATGGAGGATGAACTCTTCGCTCCTGTCAAGTTGGAGCCACTCTCCCTTGAAATGGAAAAGGTTTTCCCCCTTTGTTATATTTTTATTTTACTATTATTTTTTTACATTACTAATACTAACAATTTTTCAGCCTGTTCCACCCGCCATGCCTTCGCTCTCCAAACTCCTCAGTATGGTAGGATTCTACGGTGATTTCGAGGAAAATTGCTATTTTAGCGTATCCCCAAGCGGAAGAAGCACGTGGCCACTCCGAGGCTTTTCGATTTGTGCGAGAGGGCGGCTGAGAAGCAGATGAAGTTGGCTTTCAACGGTCGAGTGCCTTTTTCTTTGGTGGAGCCGATTCTGGAGAAATACGGGGACAGGGCTCTCTACAATACGGAGATCTCAATGCGGGTAAGAGAGGGAGGTAGAGAAAGCGGCCTATGTTTGGCAAAAATGCGGTCTTTGGTTGCTAAAAAGCGGCTTTAATTACCAAAATTAGTCAAAAGCGGCCTTTGGTTACCAAAAAGCGACATTTGCTTGTAAAAATCGCCTTTTAATGGCCAAAAGTCATTATATAGCCTAAATATGATATTCTGAAACGTTTGGGTCAATATTTTTTCATTGTTGGGTTACGGTAGGTGACCCTGGGTTACTGTAACTTTGATAAAACTTTACCAGATTGAAAACTGAGATATGTTTTCGATAGCTCTTTTTACGCTGACAAACTTTGTTATTTACGAAAAATTTAGTTCTTACCGAAAAATTTTCACTAGAGCCTAAAAAATGGAAAAAGAATGAAAAATTTCTCTAAAATAATTTTATACATGGTTTTTCCCTCTCCAAATGCGCAGTTGAATGCGTAGAACATTTTCAACTTAATGAATAAACCCGCACTTTTAGTAATAATAAAAATTCAGAAAACGCAAAAAAAAATTTTTTTTTTTAAATATTTTCCATTTTTTCCAGTTTTTAGGCTCTAGTTTAAATTTTTTGGTAAAAACTTTATTTTTCGTAACGAGCAAAATTTATCAGCGTAAAAAGAGCTATCCATACCCCAGTTTTTAATTTGGTGAAGTTTGAGCAAAGTTACAGTAACTCGGGGGTGAAAATTTCATATTCAGGCTATATTATGACTTTTCACAACTTTTGGGCAAATTCGAAGACTATGAAAAATCATATTTTTACTGACAACTCTTAAAAGGCGGCTTGTATATGCCAAAAGTAGGTCAAGCGGCCTTTGTTTGCCAAAAAGCGCCATTTGGTTGGAAAAGCGGCCTATGGTTCCCAAAATGCGGCTTTTAAGAGTAAAAGTTCAAAGTTTTCTATTTGCAGTGGCTGGAGGATGGCATTTCCACGATCTGGCAGCATCGTCTGGACCGCGATTTCCCCTCGGCCACCCTATTCCCCGGAGAATCGCCAGGCGAGGCCTACAGGAGATGTAAGGAAGAGGCGGAAGACGACCTTCTCGAGCGGATGATTCGTTCCTCCCTTCAGAACGGATTCAAATCCGTGATCAAAAGTGGGTTTCCTTCTATTTTTTTCAATTTCAGAGGAAAAAGAGGAAAAAATCATTCATTTTCAGAGGAAAATTCGACTAAAATGCCCCCTAGGACGAGAAGGAAGGCCCCTGCTAATAAGAAGAAACCCGCCAAGCGGACTTAGAAAGATGTATATAATTGTATTTATTCGTTTACACTTGTTGTTTTACTTCGTTTTACTTCACTCCGGTGCCTGGATTTCATAATGAACTGTTTTTTATTGGACTATTATGGCACAAAAACTGTTGTCGTTGCGGGACCCAATCCTTTTTAATGACGTGAAATTGCAAAAATAAATCTGAGAATAGGTTTTTTGATAGTTTGCCCGCCATTTAACGGAACAGTCTGTTCGCTGTTTAGCGGACACGATGTTAAACGGTGTTAAACTATGTATAATTGCTGGATTACTCCCATTATTGATTAATTCAAGCAATTTAAATATAGATAATTTGTAAAATAAATCAATAAAAGTGGATTTAAATTTATCGACTGAATATCCACGATTTCGTGGTGGGACCCAACGAACGCTATTCGAACGAATTCAGAATTCGCTGTGAGACCCAAAAGGTGTTCAAATCTGAAAAAAGTCGTGGTAGGACCTTTTTTATTTATTTTTAATTTTTACTGATTTTCCTCTCCGTTTTCTGGGCATTTAGTCTTTTAAGATGTGACCCAACTATGTATAATCAGTTGTTTATAAAATTATTAATAATAATTTAATTTACAAAAATTTACGTATCACATCTTCGGATAAACGCAGCCACTACGTATCACATTTTCGGATAAGCGCTGCCATTACGTATAACATTTTTCGAACAAACCTTTTTAAATGTTTTTTTTCTAGCCGTTTAGTCCTTTAAAACGCCTAAGTTGAGGGATTTCCCTTCAAAGAGGGATTTGGTCAATCGTTCAAAAGTAGAATCTAGTCCTTTAAAATGTGAAAAAAACAGAAAATTTTGAAAAAAAAAGGATTTTTTGAACTTTTTTGTTAGAAATTGCTGTTTATAACTTTAAACTGTAATTTTAGCCCTTTAAAATGTGAAGAAAAAAAAGAAAAGTGGAATAAGAATGAGTGTTCATTTCGACACAATACATTGCATGCAATCGACAAGAGTGGAATGGTGATGCTGTGGAAAAGCAACAGAAACGGCCGAGATATGACGCTTCTAAGGCACCTATCATAGTCGAGAATATCCGATCGACGATAATACGGAACAATATAAACAAAGTGTTTCCAAAAAGGGAGAGAGGTCGGCTGGAGGCTGTGGGGTGAGTGGAATGAGGAGGGGACCCGTTCAGATGACACCGGTATTAAAGGACTGTGCGGCCGGCCGACGAAAGCGAACAGCGGCCAGTGACGTCACCGAAGCACGTTGTTCTGTTGGCTCTGAAACACTGAATTTCAATTTTTTAGTCAATTCCCTTGGCTATTTTGACCTATTCCTAAGTGGCACAGGCACCTCGAGGCATACTTCTCATGGCAACCTAAGGCCGCTTTTTTTGAATTTAGGCAACCTCAGGCCGTTTTTTTGAATTTAGGCAACCTCAGGCCGCTTTTTTTGAATTTAGGCAACCTCAGCCGATTTTTTAAAATTTAGGCAACCTCAGGCCGCTTTTTTGAATTTAGGCAACCTCAGGCCGCTTTTTTTGAATTTAGGCAACCTCAGCCGATTTTTTTAAATTTAGGCAACCTCAGGCCGCTTTTTTTCGAATTGTGACCACCTCAGGCCGCTTTCCGCTTTTTCTGGCAACCTCAGGCCGCTTTCCGTTTTTTGGTAACCTAAGGCTGTTTTTTTTTCGAATTACGGCAACCTCAGACCGCTTTTCCGGATTATGGCAACGGCAGGCCGCTTTTTTTTCGAACTATGGCAACATAAGGCCGCTTTTTTGGAATTATGACAACCTCAGACCGCTTTATTTGAATTATGGCAACGTCAGGCCGCTTTCCGCTTTTTCCCGGTGACCTGAGGCCGCTTTCCGCTTTTTTCTGGTGACCGCTTTTTTTCGAATTATGGCAACCTCAGGCCGCTTTTTCGAATTATGGCAACATGAGGCCGCTTTTTTTCGAATTATGACCAACATAAGGCCGCTTTTTCGAATTTGGCAACATCAGGCCGCTTTTTCGAATTATGGCAACCTCAGGCCGCTTTTTCGAATTATGACAACCTCAGGCCATTTTTTTTTTTCAAATTATGGCAACATCAGGCCGCTTTTTCGAATTATCGCAACCTCATGCCGCTATTTTTCGAATTATGACGACCCCACGCCGCTTTTCGAATTATGAAAACCTCAGGCCGCTTTTTCCAATTATGGCAACCTCAGGCCGCTTTTTTCGAATTATGGCAACATAAGGCCGCTTTTTTTGAATTATGACAACATCAGACCGCTTTATTTGAATTATGGCAACCTCAAGCCGCATTTTTCGAATCATGGCAACCTCAGGCCGCTTTTTTTCGAATTATGACAACCTCAGGCCGCTTTCCGCTTTTTCCCGGTGACCTAAGGACGCTTTCCGCTTTTTTTCGCATTTGGCAACCTCAGGCCGCTTTTTCCGGATTCTGGAAACCTCAGGCCGCTTTTTTCGAATTATGGCAACCTCAGGCCGCTTTTTGAGAAGTATGCCCGAGATACCCGTGCTCCAGCGCCAATCGAAGTACCGTAATCACCTCGTTCTTGGCTCTTTCGACCTCCTCGACGACCTCTGCCTCCAATTGCCGGTCACGGAGGTAATCCAGTCCCAGTACTGGGCCGACCCGGCGGTCCAGGATCTCATCGAGCGCCTTCCAGCAGGTTCTGTTCAGCCGGATGGCCTCGTACGTCGACTCTCCGTCCGGCACAAGACTCCCGAACATTCTGAAAAAAACATAGAATTAATTCAAGAAATATAATTAATTATTTTTATAAAAATATTTAAACTATTTAAAATGCCTTAAATATGTTTCTAGTATTCAAATTAGTCAAAGAGTAGACAAAAGAGAAGTGCACCGAGTTGGATTGAACCTTGGTCGTGTGGTTCGTAATTTGTAACCAATTTGGGTGGACTTTATTTGGACCAGGATTCCAAGCGAAATCAATTAGGGATTATCCCTTTATATAAAACGCTATGGTTTCCGTGTGTGTGTGTGTGTGTCGTCTAGCAGCGTAACCTCACGCTATTTAAAAGGAAAACCGGCCGGAGCAATGAGCCTACGTTACGTGAATGCTATTCCTAGACTCATTTCCCCTCATTCTCTACACTCTCATCCATTCATACGGTTGCACCGTGCCATGCAACCGAAGGCCATCCAACCAAGCGGCCGAAGGCCGCCCGTTTCAGCGGCCAAAGGCCGTCCATTGACGCGGCCGAAGGCCGCCCGTTTCAGCGGCCAAAGGCCGTCCATTGACGCGGCCGCAGGCTGCCCGTTTAAGCGGACGAAGGCCGCCTGTTCAAACAGCCGAAGGACGTCCATTGACGCGGCCGAAGGCCGCCCGTTTAAGCGGCCGAAGGCCGCTCGTTTAAGCGGCCGAAGGCCGCAACCAGGAGAGAAGCGCGGCCTTGGCCGCGCTTACTCTCCTGGTATTAAAAAAAACCGAATTTTCAAAGCATCAAAAATCTTTTTCATTTCAATTTTAATTTTTTATTCGATTTTTTTATATCGATTTTTTAAAATAAAAAATAACATTTTTATTTAAAGTCGATTTTTTTTAAAAAGCAGACTTTTCAAAAAAATTTCCTATTTTATTTTATACAACCTTAATATGGACAAATAAAATTTACAACATGAAATTTAAAAAACAATAATTTAAAAAAAACTATTTTAATACTTTTTCCGAGCAAAAATTCCCAGAAAGACCGGCCCGTGAGAACCCAAATTGAAAAAAAACTGTAATTTAGTTTACAGCAATTTAAAATTTAACAAAAAAGATGTAAAAAAAATTATTTTTTGCCCAAATTAGACTGAGAATTTTGGATCGATATCGATTTTGGGTTCCGGGTTATCGCGAGCGAGCTCGGCGTACAGGGACTTTTAAAAAAGCTGAAAGCGGCCAGAAAATGCGAAAAAAAAGCGGCCTGAGGTTGCCAGAAAGAGCAGGGTTCTCTCGGTATTTTTGCTTTTAATAGAAACATATTTAAGGCATTTTAAACAGTTTATAAATTAAATTTGCATATTTTTTAAATTATTAAAAATTGGTTTTATAGCCTTAAAAGAGCCAAAAACTCACTCAAAAACGGGCAGCGCGACGCTGTCCATGAATTCTATCTGAATCTGCGGCACATTGGCCTTCTCCCTGTCCATCATGGCCATTGGCTCCGTTCCGTGGGCCTTCTCCATGTCTCCCTGGGAGAAGAACTCTCGGTAGATGTTCTCCGCAATCGCCTTCGAGTTGGAAAAGTCCTTCGACTGGTCGGAGAGGTCGGAGGCCGTCATCAGAAGGCACATGAATAGGTAGTGGTGGTCGTGCGACAGGTCGTTGTAGCCTTCTGAAATTAGAATATAAAGACCGATTTTGGCAACCAATGGCCGCTTTTTGGCCACGAAAAGCCGCTTGACCTGCTTTTTGGGGGGAATCCGCTTTTTGGTAACAAAGGGGCGCTTTTTTTGGCAACCAAGGCCGCTTTTAGGCCGCTTGACCTGCTTTTTGAGGAACTAAAAGCCGCTTTTTGGCAACCATAGGCCGCTTGACCGCTTTTTGGTCAATAAAAGCCGCTTGTGGCAACCAAAGGCTGCTGGACTTTTTGTCAATTAAAAGCCTTTTTTGAAATTAAAAGACAAAATTATTTAGCAGCCATAGGCCGATTGGGCTGGTTTTCGACAATTAAAAGCCGCTTTTGGTAACCATTGGCCGCATTTTCTAACCAAAGGCCGCTTACCTGCTTTTTGGCGAATAAAAGCCGCTTTATAACAAACAAAGGCCGCTTTTTGACAATTAAAGGCCGATTTTTGGCAACAAAAGGCCGCTTGACCTGGTTTTCGACCAATAAAAGCCGCTTTCGGCTTTCAGGCCAGTTGAACCGCTTTTTGGCAATTAAATACCGCTTTTTGGCAACCATAGGCGGCTTGACCTGCTTTTTGTGAAAAAAGCCGCTTTTGACAACCAAAGCCCGCTTTACCTGCCTTTTTTTTACCAATAAAAGCCGCTTTTTTTTGCAACCATAGGCCGCTTTATAACCAAAATCTGCCCCATTTCAACAGTACCTGCGACCATGTTCCTCAGCCTGTCCACTTTCGTCATGTGGACGGCTATGTCGGTGGCCAGGATGACCTCCCGTATGTTGTTCATCACCTGCTGGTACTGCGTCCTAGTCAACGCATCCAGAATGTTACAGTCTGCCATCTGAATAGCAGACCTTTAAATTGGCATTGGAGCAGGGTTACCTTGAGAATGGTGACAGTCTGGGCGTAGTGATGGCGCTCTAGCACACTTCCCTCGCTGCTGTAGAGCTGGGCCAGCGGCGTTCTCTGGAAAATTCATATTTTTAAAGCAATGTTTTAATTGTAAAGGTCTAAATTTCTGATTTTAAATGACTGGCCCAATTTTAAAGATATGCATTTCAAAATTTAAATAATTGCAATTTTAAAGGTCTAAATGTCAAAAATTTAAAGGACCGGCTCAATTTTAAAGGTATAAACTTCCAAACTTAAAGGACTAATTTATTTTTAATGGTCTAAATATCGAAATATAAAAGACTTTCTCCATTTTATAGGCCTAAATGCCAAAAATTTAAAAAACTGCCCAATTTAAAAAAAAAGTTAAATTTCGAAAATAATTAAAGGAGCGGTCATTTTTTAAAGGTCTAACCATCGAAATTTTAAAGTTTTTACAATTTAAAGGTCTAAATGCCAATAAATAAAGGACTGGGCCATTAAAGGAAGGCCTAAACTCTAAAATTTAAAAAAAATAGTATAATTTTAAAGGTCTAAACTTCCAAACTTAAAGGACTGGTCATTTTTTAAAGGTCTAAAAATCTAAATTTAAAGGACTGGTCCAATCTTAAAGGCCTAAAATCCTAACTTTCAAAATTTAAAGGTCAAGAGATTTAAAGGACTGGTATCTATTTTTAAAGGTTTAAATATCGGAAATTAAAGGATTGACCCTATTTCAAAGGTCTAAATATGGAAATTTAAAGGACTACCTCAAATTTAAAGGACTAAATTTAAAATGCGCCTTCACAGGAAATGCGCCAAGCAATGGGCTTTGCGCACAAAGGGGAAATGCTTATAGGGGAAGGGCGAGGTGCACACAACACTTAAAGGACTGGTCTACGTTAAAAGGTCTAAATATTTGAAATTAAAGAATTTTTAAAGGTCTAAATGTCGATACTTAAAGGACCAGTCTAATTTTAAAGGTCTAAATGCCAAAATTTAAAAATACTGGTCCAATTTTAAAGGTCTAAAATGCCAATTTTTAAAGCAGTCCTATTTTATAGGTCTAAATTTGTAAATTTAAAGGATTGGTCTTATTTTAAAGGTCTAAAATTCAAAACTTAAAGGACTGGCCTACTTTTTAAAGGTCTAAATGCAAACATTTAAAGGACTGGTCCAATTTTAAAGGTCTAAAATTCAAAATTTAAAGGTCCACTTACCCTCTCCACTTGGAATTTATTGTTGGTCCCTCGGTGGTCTATGTCATGGCACAGACAGGCGATCAGCATCGAAAACCGCTCCAGCTCGTCCAGGGCTTAAAAAATCGTTAAATTTTGGAAAAAATAGTTTAAAAAAATAAAATTTTCGTGATTTTTCAAGAAAAATCAGTTTTCCCACCGAAAAATTAGGGTTTTCCACTAGAAATGAGGTTTTTCCAGGCAAAAATTTGAATTTTGGAGATTTAAATTGAATTTTCATGAATTTTTTCAAGAAAAACAAAAAAGTTTCTGAAAATAAGGGGTTTTCCACTGAAAAAAGTCAGAATTTTATACTGAAATTGAGTTTTTCCACAAAAAATGAGTTTTAAGGCCTTACCACTGCGTACGGTGGCCGTTTTCAGGGCGATCCATGCGAAATGGGCGACGGAGAAAGCGTGGGACCAGTTGTGGTAGGCCACATCGCGGTAGCCGTTGGCCACGCGGAGGATGAAATTGGCTAGGGTGTCCTGCCGGATACCGTAGAGCCTCGTAAAGCCCAGGTCCTGAAAAAGAGAATTTAGTATTGATTTTATTAATTTTATAATAATTTTTAATAATTATCTATTTATAATTACAGTTTTAAATTTGAATACTCGATTATAAATACCCAATTAACTTTAAAAAATATCGAAATATATTGGCGGTCAGTGCAATTGCGTATCACATTTTTGGATAAACGCGACCATTTCGTATCACATTTTCACATAAACCCTATCATTACGTATCCCATTTTTGGATAAACGCAACTTTTATGAATATCATTTTCGAACAAACGCAACCATTTTGTATCACATTTTCGGATAAACGTAGCCATTACGCATCACATTTTCGGATAAAAAGAACTATTTCGTATCACATTTTCGGATAAACGCAGACTTAACGTATCACATTTTCGAGTAAACGCAGACATTACGTATCTATCCCATTTTCAGATAAACGCAGCCATTTTGTATCACATTTTCAGATAAACGCGGCCATTACGTATTACATTTTCGATTAAACACAACCATTTCGTATCAAATTTTCGGATGAACGCAACCATTACGTATCACATTTTCGGATAAACGACATCATTACGTATCCCATTTTTGGATAAACGCAACTTTTATGAATACCATTTTCGGATAAACGCAACGTTATATTACCGTAGCAGATTTGAATCAGTTTTTAATACCCAATTGACTGAAATTTTCATATTTTTCACACAAAATTTATTTGAATTGCATTTTTTAAATTTCAAAAATGGCGTACGATACAGAAAAAGACATTTTTTTTCATTTTATTTGTTATTTTCTTTTTATCGGCATTTTTAAATTAATTTAAAATTAACGAAATATATTTTAAAAAATCTAAAAACCTTTTAAAATCGATTTTTTCAAAAACTCACGGCGAACATGGTCATGGCGGCGCGAGCATAGTCGAGGTTTCCGCCGATCGAGCGTGGAGAGAAGGAAAAACTGGCAAAGTCCCGGTGGATTCGGTGCCAGGGCTTGATCTGTTCGCTTGCTAGACGGTCCACCTCGGCCGGATCCACCTGAAAATCGATTTTTAATTTAAATTTTTAAAATTAAATTAAAATTAAAAAAAAACACTATTAAAAAACCCAAATTGGTCCCATACATTACGAACCACACGACCAAGGTTCTATCCCACTCGGTGCACTTCTTTTTTGTCTACTTTTTGACTAATATGAATACTAGAAACATATTTAAGGCATTTTAAACAGTTTAAAAATTAATTAAACCATTTTTAAAAAATGATTTTTAAAGGAAAAATTAGAATTTTAAAACAATAAAAATAGAAATAAAACTCACTGGAGGTTGTTTGACGACATATTCGCTGGCCATATGATTTCGCCGCTGGGCCTCCTGAACTTTCTGGTAGAGCAGACACTGAAATAGCCTGATTAGCAATAAATATTAAATTTAAAATTAGAATTTTTGATAAATATGGGAATAATTGATGAAAATGGAATTTTATATGAAAATTCTGCAAATCAGGTGGATTTCTGATCCAAAATCGGCGATATTTAACGCATTTTGCAGAAAAAGTGTGGGCGAGGGGGCGGGAATTCGTGTGATCACGGCTATGCACACATGATGTTCAGGGCTTTGCGGCAAAAGTCTTTGTTTTGTGAGGAATTAGGCATTTTGTGGGTAAAATTACGTAAGAAACCAGCGAAAACTCGAAAATCGAAGCACGAAAGGGTTTGTGGGTCCCGCCACGAAAGGGCCAGTCCTTTAATTGTTATCAAATTTTATGGATGATCAACATATTGTTTTGTTTAAAATAACGTGATTTTTGTACAAATTTACGTAAGAAAACGACAAAAATACGAAAATCGAAGCACGACAGGGTTTAGAGGTCCCGCCACGAACAGCCCTTTAAATTCCGCCAAAAATTTGGAATTCGAATTCGAAAACGTTTTTTTTAGTTTTTAAGCAAAATATAAACGATTACTTTTTTAAAATTAGATTCAGAAATTAAAATTGAATAAAAGGGTCCCGCCGCGAAAACGGCCCTGTCCTTTAATTGTGATTCGACATGAGAAATTCAAAATCGAATTATTTTGTGCATGAATAGTTTCTTTTTTGTTTTTAAAACAAATACAACTTCATTTATTTAAATAAATACGATGTATTTTTAAAAACAAACATTTTATTGGTCCCACCGCGAAGGCCCAGTCCTTTAAAAATGCCGAAAATTCTTGGAAAATCCAAATTCGAAACTCTTTTTGAATCATTTTGGCATTTATCAACGTTTATTTATGGTTTTTAATCTTAATACTATTTAAAAATCTTAAAATAACGCAGATAATACCGAAAATTAGAAAAAAAAATTAAAAAGAGGGAGCACATGTTCCAGCTGGTTGAAAATTGAGTGCACAAGCGGGCTGGGATGATGAATGAGCAAACTACAAACTTCTCAATCAAAAATCAGAGGGGTTCAGGAAAAGCACAGGGTTCTAAAATCAAGGCTGGCCCTATGAAAACCGAATTTTAAAAAAATAATTTAAAATTGGTGCAATTATTTTTTAAACTGTTTAAAATGCCTTAAATATGTTTCTAGTATTCAAATTAGTCAAAAAGTAGACAAAAAAGAAGTGCATCAAGTGGGATCGAACCTTGGTCGTGTGGTTGGTATTTAACAAATTTGCCGTTTTGGCTTAAAAACAATTCAATATCTTATGTAAATTTTCTTAATAGAACTACTTTTACATAGTTTATATAAAAAATACAACTTTACAAACATTTAAAAGTGGATAAAATAGATTTCGGCATACAAGGGGCCACATTTTGACCGGAAACGCCCCTTCGTTCGTTGGTTTACGCTCGAGAGCGCACTTTTTTGCGGCGTCGAGTGTTCTTTGTGCCCTGCCGTGGCCTGCGGCGCTGACTAAGCACAGCCTTTCGGTTTGTAATCGCCATTGCCGCGGGAAAGAGCTCTCTTCAATAGTGCACGTGACGTCACTTTTAGATCTTTAAAAATACGCGTTCAAACCACTTTTAGACCTTTGAAAATGCGTTTTTTGCGGCGGAGATTGATTTTTACGTGCAAAAAAGGTGTTTTTGTGAATTTGGCGGGTAAATCTACTATTTAAGTTAAAAATGGTCACTTTTAGACCTTTAAAAATACGCGTTGGAATCACTTTTAGACCTTTAAAATGCGTTTTTTTGCCTAGGAAACCCACTTTTGTGCCAAGATTGATTTTTATTTTTTTTGAAGTGGTTTATTTTTGTATTTGGCGGTAAAATTACTATTTTAATTAAAAATGGTCACTTTTAGACCTTTAAAAAGCGTTTTTTCTTCAACGGGATAGATTTTTGAGTGAAAAATTGGTTTCTTTTGAAAAATAACTGTAATATTAAGATTTTTGAATAGTTTGTGCGTTTGGTTTATGATTTTTTGATTTCAATTAAGGTTGTAAATTGAAAATCGCAATTTCCCGCGGTTGTTTCTCAGGTACATTCGGCGAGTCGGGCCCATATTTCTCACCGGCTGGGCATGTGACGTCACTTTTAGACCTTTAAAACTTTTAGCTATTTAAAGGTGGTCATAATTAGACCTTTAAAATTCGCGTTTCATAGCCGCGTTCCAGCTTCATGCCAAAAATGGATTGCGTTTGTCCGAAAATGCCATGATTTGCAAATTGAAATTTCGCGTGCAGGCGAAAATATCAAGTATTTTCTAGGTTCCGGTTACATGCCAAAAAATTTGAGCATCGCGTTTACCAGAAAATGTCAATATTTGAAAATTGAACAATTTCTAGAATCAAAAGTCCCTGGAATTGAATTTTTCCCATTTAAAAATAGAAATGGAAATGTTTCAATGCGAAAATTTAAAAAAAAATTAATTCTAACACATTTTGATTCCAGGAAGTGTTCAATTTTCAAATCTTGATATTTTCTGATGTTTCAAAATTTTGCGTGCAGACGAAAATATCACGTATCTTCAATTTTTCGAACTGAACAGTCTTATTTTTTACATTAAAATTTAAAATGGGAAAAATAAATGCAAATGAAATTTTTCTTTTCCCTTTTTATAAAATAAATTATATTCAGATCTTTTGGGGAAAGAAAATAATTTAAGCTATAGATTGCAGAAAGTGTAAAATTTTTGCAATCGGGACATTTTTGGATAAACGCGATTCATATATTTTTGGCACGAGCCCTAAAAAATTTAAACAAAACATGAATTTTACGTTCCGACTTTAATGTTCCGGCTAAATTCCAAAAAAAAGATAATCGCGTTTATCCGAAAATGTCACGATTTTAAAATTACACCAAACGCAAAGTTGCGTACCCTACTATATTTAAGCACATGTACGTAATACTGCGTCAGGGTTACATTTGCAATTCGAAATTAATTTGAGGAAACTATTTTTGTTCTTATTTTAAACACATTTTGCACTATATTTACTTAATTTCCCGTGTTGGTTGAGTTACGTGATATTTGTGTCTGCACGCAAGATTTAGTTGGCGCTGTGCCAAAACGTTTTTACCGGTTTTCTCTCTCTCTCTCTCTCTAAAATTCTGAGAAAACTCACGTGTGACAGACTTGTGGCGCAGTACACGGCGAACGTCTTGGCGCGTTGCTCGTCGTGTCGCGAGAAGCCACTTCTGCCCTCTTTGTTGCACAGCTCCACCACGCCAACGAATACACCTGAAATAGACCTTTAAATATGCATTTAATTAAAAAATATAAATTCTACATTTTAAATAATATCTCTCTCTCCCTCTCTCTCTCTCTCGCCTCTAAAACGAGAGGCGAGAGGGAGAGAGAGGGAGAGAATTCGAAAAGTAGTCTCGTGAGAAATCGATTCGAAGGCAATTCTGAGGAAAACCGGCGCCAACTGAAGCCGTTTTTGGTAAACAAGTCGAGCCACGAACGCTTTCCACCTCCCCCCCCCCCCAAAATTCCTTAAAAATTCAAAAAAAATTTAAAAAAAAAACCCAGTTCAAAGTGGTGGATAAGAAATTCTATGGAGGGAAAATTGCAGACATCAATGAGACGACGGCTCTTGGGAGCAATTAGTCGCCGGGCGAGAGAGAGCCCAGTGAGAGACGCAGACGACGAGAGCACGGTTTTGTTTTGGACGCCTTTCTTCTCTCTTTTTCTCAAAAAGGAGAGGGGATCAGAGGGAAAACAGCGGCCACGGACGACGGCCATCGATCTTTTTCGCCTTTTTTCTGGAGAAAACACTGAACCTCACTCCAAACATCGCGCTGGCCGACGACAAAAAATCTAGTGTTTTCCGAGCGACGGGGAAAGCAGGAAATACTTAAGGGGTGGATTTGAGACGGCCAGAAATCAAAAGATACTGGGAGAAAAGCGGCCTTTTGTTGCCAAAAAGCGGCCTATAGTTGTCAAAAAGCGGGTTTAGCGGCCTATGGTTAACAAAAGCGGCCTTTTCTTGCCACAAAAGCGGTTAAGCGGCCTTTGGTTGCCAAAAGCGACCTATAGTTTTCAAAAAGCTGTCAAGCGGCCTACGGTTACCAAACAAGCGGTCTATGGTTGCCAAAAAGCGGCCTTTTGTCGTCAAAAAGCTGTATAGCGGCCTATGGTTACCAAAAGCGGCTTTTTATAGCGAAAAACGGTTAAAGCGGCTTTTGGTTGCCAAAAAGCGGCTTTAATTGATAAACATCGGGTAAAGCGGCCTTTGGTTGCCAAAAAGCGGATTTTAAAGGCCAAAAAGCAGGTCAAGCGGTTATGGTTGCCAACAAGCGGCTTTTAATTCAGAAAAAGCAGGTCAAGCGGCCTATGGTTAACAAAAGCGGCCTTTGCTTGCCACAAAAGCGGTTAAGCGGCCTTTGCTTGCCAAAAAACCGCCCGTGCCGTTTTATCCAGTCAATACTATCAAACAAACGACCAGGGTTCGATCCCGCCCAGTGCACTTCATTTTTTCACAATTGAAAATTGATTAGATAGAAGTAAAACATTTTGCTAAATGTTAGTTATAAAAATGAATCTACTTTGAAAAATAGATTTTAAAATATTTTAATTTAACAAGCCAAGTAAAAATAAGATGACTTTTAAACTTTCTATTTTTTTTTACAAATTTAAATTTATAACTTTTGCAGTTTTGTTTCAAGTAGTGCAACGTTACCGGAAACATTCCCGCACAAAGCCGACTAAACTTTGCGTGCAAACGAAAATACCACGTACGTGCAGTGGATCTTTACATTTTCAAAAATATAAGACCTTTTTTACATTTAAATTAATATTTTAAATAGGATAAAAATAAAAATTGTTCTAAGATTATATAGGAATATCAATTTTGTTAAATTCTAGTGACTTTCTATGCTTAAATTATCGAGAAAATTTAATTTTTCTTCAAATTTTGACATTTTCGGGTAAACGCGAATAATGGAATCTGAAAATTCCATTTCTGCTTATTTAAAATTGACAAGTTTAACAATTTTAAAATCTTTTTTTCGATCCGTTTAATGCAGTCATTTATGCGGAAAATTCATAACTCCTTCTAGGAATTCAAATGTTTTCTTGGACCGCCCATAGCGAAAACGCCAGTAGGTCAAAAGACCACCAGAAGAGAGAGAGAGAGAGAGGGAGAGAGAGAGAGAGAGAGAGAGAGAGAGAGTGAGAGAGGGAGAGGGAGGGAGGGAGGGAGAGAAAGAGAGATGTCAGAATACTCATCATGGAGTACGGGTGACTGCTCTCCCGGTAATTTGAGAGCGGTGGGTGATTTGTAGGGCACGCTTAGGACTAATTCCTAGGCAACGGTGGAGGCTAATTGCGAAGAAGGTAATCACTTTGGGGCGAGAGGCAATCACTGGCCACAGCTGCCACATCAATGAGACACGTGGGGGATCGAAAGAGGGATTAGGAGAGAGATTTAGACAGAGAAAGAGAGAATTAGACAGAGAAAGAGAGATTTAGACAGAGAAAGAGAGATTTAGACAGAGAAAAAGAGAATTAGACAGAGAAAGAGAGATTTAGACAGAGAAAGAGAGATTTAGACAGAGAAAGAGAGAATTAGACAGAGAAAGAGAGATTTAGACAGAGAAAAAGAGAATTAGACAGAGAAAGAGAGATTTAGACAGAGAAAGAGAGATTTAGACAGAGAAAGAGAGAATTAGACAGAGAAAGAGAGATTTAGACAGAGAAAGAGAGATTTAGACAGAGAAAAAGAGAATTAGACAGAGAAAGAGAGATTTAGACAGAGAAAGAGAGATTTAGACAGAGAAAGAGAGAATTAGACAGAGAAAGAGAGATTTAGACAGAGAAAAAGAGAATTAGACAGAGAAAGAGAGATTTAGACAGAGAAAGAGAGATTTAGACAGAGAAAGAGAGAATTAGACAGAGAAAGAGAGATTTAGACAGAGAAAGAGAGATTTAGACAGAGAAAAAGAGAATTAGACAGAGAAAGAGAGATTTAGACAGAGAAAGAGAGAATTAGACAGAGAAAGAGAGAATTAGACAGAGAGAGAGAGAGAGAGAGAGAGAGAGAGAGAAAGAGAAAGAGAGAGAGGTCAGTGCCCAGGCAGGGCAGAGACGCAGAGTAAGCGCTAAAGTCCCTAATCTCTATACGTGAACGCTTTGAATAATGCGATTTCCTCGGCGAAGGGGAAGTTCAGGGTAAAAACATGGCAAAACGAAAACTCTTTCGAAATTTGGCTGCCGCAACTGCTTGCCTGAGTATCCAACGCTTAAAACATGGGCGAAACCAGAGTTGTTGTCTTGGAAAGTTGAACCACGTGATTTGCCATGAAATCCACTGTTTCGTCTGGCAATGTGCCAAAAACTTTGCTATTTAGGAAAATCTGCCGAAAAAATGGTTTTCGGGTTTTTTGGGGGAAATTTTCATTTTTAGCCACTTTTTTGGGCCTAATATGGCTAAAAATGGCCTAGGAAGGCCTAAAATGGCCAAAAATGTGGCAAAATGGCCAATTTTAGGTGAAAACCCAATTTCCTTCGTCGGTCCCTCGCTCAAGAAAAACACGCGATCGGGTGGCAAAAAGAGGCCCCGACAGCGTGGTGTGCGTGTGTGTGTTGTTATCGGTTTCAGGAGACAGCTGGCTGGCGCCAGTCCAACGGGCAAGGGCGGGGCGTTCGAGCGAATGAGAGAGAAGGAGAGGGCACTCTCTTTCGCAACCGATAAGCGGAAAAACCAACGTTCTCAGGGGCCTTAAATCGAAACACGTGGGCAGAGGGCAGGGTGGCAAAGGCCAAAACAAGGGGGATTTCTCTCTCTCTCTCTCTCTCTCTCTCTCTCTCTCTCTCTCTGTCTCTCTCTCTCTCACTCTCGTGTGTGTACATGTGTGTATGTGTATGAGAGTTTGGGTGAATGCCAGAGTGTGTAAGTGTGACCGTGAAAACGTGAAACCGTGTACACGTGAACACGTGTGCTATCGTGTGGGCGCGTGTTTGAGAGAGGTGTTTTGCATGTGTGTGTGTGAGTGTGTTTGTGAGGTTTTGTGAACGTGAGGGTGTGTATGTGTATAGGTGTGTTAATGTTTGTGTGTATGTATATGTGTGTATGTGTGAATGTGTGTGAAAATATGAGTGAGCGTGTGTATGTGTGTAGGCTTGTATGAACGTGAAGGTGTGTCAGTGTGACTCTGAGCTTGTGCGCTAAACACATGAAAACGTGTGTTTTCGTGAGATTGTATGTGTAAACATGTGTATGTGTGTGTATTCTCACGATAACACACATTTTCATGTGTCAAAGGCCAAGGCTCACGTTTTCACGGTCACACTAACACACGCTCACGTTCACCCAAACTGGCCAAAAACACACAAGCACGAAAACACAATCTCAAAATACCACACGTCCTCACATACATATACACGCAAGTGTTAGGTATAACGTTTTCACGGTAACACTAACACAAAGTCACGTTTTCACGGTCACACTAACACACCCTCCCTTTCAAACAAGCCCACACATACACAACACACTCACACGCACACGAGATTAAGTGAGAGATAGCGAGTTTGTGTGTGTACGTGTGTGTACATGTGTGTACGTGTGTATGTGACTTTTTCACATTTCGTTAAAATGTTCTAGCATTTATATGTCAATCAATTTCAAATTTAATTTCCAGAAACATTTCCTTCGGCCGAAACAAAAATTTCCATCAGAGAAACACTTTTTATCAAAAACTTTGAAAAGTCAACTTTTAAACTTTTAATTCGATTTTCAGGTAAGAACCCAATTCAAAGAAAAAAAACTAATCAATCGACCGGAATTGTGATTCTGATTCGAATGACACCCAGTTTGCCAAAATTTGTTGAATACGCGCCGCGACCGCGTCGCAACCGCGCGCGATCGCCCCATTTACAAAAGTGACTAAATTATTGACTTGAATCTTAATAATTACATTTTAAAACGTGAATAACATTTATTTTGCTATTTCTATATAATTTTTATAGAAATTCGGCAATAAAAATTCATTTTTTCAAAGAAAAAAAATCGCTTTTTCTCGTAAATTCGGAGATTCTCAAGGTTTACTTCATGCGATAAGGGATTACAAAATGTGATGCAATTGTCTAAACAAACAAAAAATTCGCCGGTGGGAACCGAACCAAGGATCGAACGTTTTGGGCGCGCCACTTGGCAGATCGCCTTACTCGTCTAATTTGGCTTCAAGCGTTTGGCTGAGTATCATTATAATTATCAATAATTTAAAAAGTTTAAAAAATCGTTTAAAAAATAAATAAACGTTTTTATTGTAACCCTGACGCAATATTGCGTAAATTTTCCTAAATATACAGTTTTGTACGCGATTTTGCATTTGGTGTCTTTTGACGGCCTGAAATGGGGAGAACTACCATTTTGACGAATTTAGAAGTCAAATAAAAGAAAAATATGTTGAAATTTAATAAATAAATGTAAAAAATGGATTTTTAAAGGATCCAATTCCATGGAATTTTAATCAATAAATGCTTAGACATATATTTTTGTACGCAATTTCGCGTTTGGTGTCATTTAACAAGCGCTAAGGGGCTTTAGCAGTCAAATCAAAGAAAAGTATGTTGCCAAGTAGTAAATAAATGTAAAAATGTATTTTAAATATAATTTCAATCAATAATCGATAAAATAAAGGTTCAATCGATTGCAACTGTACCGGTCGTGTGTGTGCCTGGCGAGGCCGCGGTCCTAACGCGATAAACCGCGTCCAGCCGTCAAAAGACCGTAATCCGATTTGTGAGTCCGTCGGTAGACGGGGGGCAGCTCCCGGAATTTAGCGGCGGCCCAAAAAAAACGGCACTGCCCCCCTTTAAAATAGCGATCAAATATTTGAGGAGAGGAAGCGTGTGATTGGCGGAGAGGTCAGGGCAGGGATGACGTAAACAAGCGCTGGGAATTCCGTCGGATCACTGAGCATTCGACCACAGCAGCCGAATGGCCTCTCCGAATGAAAAGGTGGAGGCGGAGGGAAAACGCCGTTTCCGGTGGTCGTTGGGGAGGCGGAAAATTGCATTTTGGCCCGGTTTGGGGGGCTTGAGTTCAAAATTTTCACTTAAAAGTAAAAAAGACTATTAATAATGTTTATTTAAACTTAATTTCATATATTTCATTCAAAAAAGTGGGAAATTTGCTGATATTTAGCGTTGATTTCGTTGCAACGCGGCGCGCCAAGTTTATCAAATGGTGTAGAAAAATTGATATTGAAAAGAAAAAAATCTATATTTCGAAAGTTTATGGCCTTTTTTATTGAAAAAATCGTCTCCGGCGGTCGTTGGGAGGCGGAAAATTGCATTTTTAGGGGTTTGAGAGCAAACTTTTCACTTAAAATGGAATAAAAAGTTTAAAATGTTATTTTAAATTAAAATACAATCTTTATGTCCGAAAATGGGAGTTTTTGGCTAAATTTTCGCGTTAATCGGGTTTTGGTCGCGCGCGCGTACGCAACTCGGCGTCAATTCAAAAATGTGGACGTGAAAAAAGGGTATAATTTAAACCAGAATAGAAATTTTTATTTTTAAAAAAAATTTTTTTTTTCCAAGTTTCCGGTTGTGTTTGGCCGACGGAAAATTGCATTTTGGCCCGGTTTTAGGGGCTCGGCTTAAAATTTTTTACTTAAGGTCGTATAAAAAGTTAATAAAGTTAATTTTAACTAAAACACAATCTTACTGTCCAAAAAATGGCAATTTGGCTAAATATTGCGCCGCGCGCGGTTGCGTACGCGATCACGTGCTCTGACGCAATTCGGCGTCAATTCAAAAATGTTAACGTTAAAACTGGGCATTATGGGTATTATTTAAATCAGGATACAATTTTTTTTGTCAAAAAATATATTTAAACTTTCCGGTGGTCTTTTCGAGGCGGAAAATTTAATTTTTGGCCAGTTTGAGAAATTGGAGGTCAAAATGTTCCTTTAAAATAAAGTAAAACAAGTCAAAATTGGGAAAAAGCGAAATATAGCTAAAAATCGCGTTAATTTGGCTCTGGCGCGGCGCGCGCTAGAGCCGTCACGACACGGCGTCAATTTGAAAATGTGGACGTGAAAACATCTTTATGGGTATCATTTAAACTAGATTAGAAAGTTTAATCGGGAAATGTAGAAAAATTAAGTTTTCCAAAAATTGAAGTTATAAAATTTTTAAAAATCGAATATTTTTAAATTTTTAGCCAATTGATTGAAAAATATTGTTTAATGAATAGTTTCGGGGCGTTACCACTTGACCAATCGGGAGGCGGCGGCGCGGATGGCCGAGTGGTAACGTCCTCGCCTGCAAATCTGACGACCCCAGTTCGGATCCACCCCGAGATCTTTTGTTTTGCCTAGCTCATATTAACCTAATATATCAAGAAAAAGCAATTTTCATTGATTTTTGTCACTTTTAAAGAAATTTATGTAAAAAAAATCGGCCAAAATGCCTCGATCGACTGTTTTCAAACTAGAGAGAGAGAGAGAGAAGACTTCAACTTGCCCACCTGCGTTATCAACCACAGGAAAACAGAGGATGCTCCTTGTGCTGAATCCACTGACCTCGTCCACGTGAGGGTAGAAGAAAGGGCATCTGAAGATGTAACGCACTTAACATGAACTTCTTGACCCCAAGGGCCCCCCGCGTGGGAGTGTTCCCCAGCTGATTCCGCTGATGAATGGGGGCACCTGACAGCCGGCTGTCAGGAATGAGGCAATCGAACTTTTTAAAGGTCTAGGAAATGCGTCGGGGAAGAAAGAAAGGGCAAGTTATTTCGAAAAGACTTCCGGATTCCTCTCTCCCTCTCTCTCTCTCTCTCTCTCTCTCTCTCTCTAACCATCTTCCTGTCTCTGCGTCTCTAACCATCTCTCTCTCTCTCTCTCTCTCTCTCTGCGTCTCTAACCATCTTCTTGTCTCTGCGTCTCTAACCATCTCTCTCTCTCTCTGCGTCTTTAACATCTCTCTCTGCGTCTCTAACATCTTTCTATCTCTGCGTCTCTAACCGTCTACCTTTCTCTGCGTCTCTAACCGCCTCCCTTTCTCTGCGTCTCTAACCATCTTCCTGTCTCTGCGTCTCTAACCATCTCTCTCTCTCTCTAACCTGTTAACATCTCTGACGTTCATAAGAGTCTTCGTAGTGGCCACCGTCCCTACGACCCCTCTATCCATAGGAACCCTGATTTCCTCCATATCATTGGCTCTGTCAAAGACATTTGCCACAAGTTCCTTGTTTTCACGATCCAGAAGGAAAAGAGAGCATCTGAAATCAGTCAGTTAGAGAGAGAGAGACGCAGACAGTTAGAGACCGAAAGAGGGTTAGAGACGCAGACAGTTAGAGACCGAAAGAGGGTTAGAGACGCAGAGAGTTGGAGACCGAATGAGAGTTAGACACTCAGACAGTTAGAGACCGAATGAGGGTTAGAGACGCAGACAGTTAGAGACCGAATGAGGGTTAGAGACGCAGACAGGTAGAGACCGAATGAGGGTTAGAGACGCAGACAGGTAAAGACCGAATGAGGGTTAGAGACGCAGACAGGTAGAGACCGAATGAGGGTTAGAGACGCAGACAGTTAGAGACAGAATGAGGGTTAGAGACGCAGACGGTTAGAGACCGAATGAGGGTTAGAGACGCAGACAGTTAGAGACCGAATGAGGGTTAGAGACGCAGAGAGTTAGAGGCCGAATGAGGGTTAGAGACGCAGACGGTTAGAGACCGAATGAGGGTTAGAGACGCAGACAGTTAGAGACCGAATGAGGGTTAGAGACGCAGACGGTTAGAGACCGAATGAGGGTTAGAGACGCAGACAGTTAGGGAGAGAGAGAGAGAGAGAGAGAGAGAGAGAGAGAGAGAGAGAGAGAGGGAGAGAGAGAAACTCACGTCTCTGCCTTGATAAGGCTCCTAGCCTCGTTTGTAATAAAACGGACCAATCCCTTAAGGTCTTCAGAGTGAGAGATCATTCTGTGATAGACTCCCGGAGACACAGAACGAGGGCACTCCTAAAATCAATCGATAATGAAATTTAAGTGATTTTGAGCAGAAATTCTGTGACTTTGACCAAAAGCCATAGATCTCTCTCATTTTCGGCGCAGAAACCACAACCTTATCGACAGCCAGCTGGCCATAGTTGCCGCCAGCCGGCTGCTGATAGCCGCCTTTCGACGAAGTTGGGAAGCACGCAATGATTGAACCCGGGTGATAGCGCCAGCTGATTTGGGTTCAAACAACAAAAACCAAGAAAGACTGCAAATCTCTCTCTCTGTCTAAGTCTCTCTTTTTCTGTCTAAATCTCTCATTCTCTGTCTAAATCTCTCTTTCTCTGTCTAAATCCCTCTTTCTTTGTCTAAATCTCTCTTTCTCTGTCTAAATCTCTCTTTCTCTGTCTAATTCTCAATTTCTCTGTCTAAATCTCTCTTTTTCTCTCTCTCTCTCTCTCTGTCTAAATCTCTCTTTCTCTGTCTAAATCTCTCTTTCTCTGTCTAAATCCCTCTTTCTTTGTCTAAATCTCTCTTTCTCTATCTAAATCTCTCTCTCTCTCTCTCTCTCTCTCTCTCTCTGTCTAAATCTCTCTTTCTCTGTCTAAATCTCTCTTTCTCTGTCTAAATCCTTCTTTCTCTGTCTAAATCTCTCTTTCTCTGTCTAATTCTCAATTTCTCTGTCTAAATCTCTCTTTCTCTTTCTCTCTCTCTCTCTCTCTCTCTCTCTCTCTCTCTCTAACCTCTAATCCATTCTCAATTCTCCTGTGTACTGCGTGTGATGGAGGCGTGGCTGGCAAAGAAGCGTCTCTTTGGGCCAAAGCTGGATGGGAGGTCTTTCTCCAAATGGGTGGCGACGCAGCCAACGGCAGTGCCCCCAGATGAGGCAGCGAGTTCCGCCGCAACTCCACCATAGACATATGACGGAATGCTGGAAATCAGAAAATAATCAATAATTTATAAAGAATTTAAAAATCAATTATTTATAAATGAGAGCGAATGTTTTCCACAAAAACGCGAAGCGGCTGAGTCAATAAAGTGGCAAAGTGAAATTGGTTACTGCTGAGTTCAAACAGCGAAAGAGCGAAAACTGCCCAAATGGGCAGCACAGATCGGACGGGACGGGCAAAAAACGTGGTTTGTGAGGGAGAGGAGCAATTTTAAGGGGGGGGGGGATTTTGGAGTAAATGGACTCTCGGCGGCTGCTTGACCGAGTTTTTGAGGGGAAGTGGACTTCCGAGTGGAAAATGAACGGGAGAGGAAAGGAAAGGCAGGGTTTCAGAGAGAGAGAATGCGAACGTGAGAACGTGAGAGAGTGAGCTCGTGTGAGAGATCGAGCGAGGACGTGATGTGTGTGAAGACGTGAGGTCGTGAGAACGTGAAAATGTGAAAGAATTAGGTCGTGTGTCTGAGTGAGTCAATGATGACGTGAGGACGTTAAAGAATGAGTACATGAATTTGAGTGAGGACGTGAAAACGTGAAAGACTGGATTACGTGAGGACGAGAACGAGTGAGAACGTGTATGTGAGTGAGTCAGTGAGGCCGTGTGGATGTGACAGAGTGAAGACTTGAGGATGTGAGGGCGTAAAAGAGTGAGCACGTGTGTGTGTGTGTGAGAGTAAGTGACGTTGGGAGAGGGTTAGAACGTGTGTGAAAGCGAGTGAGGACGTGTGTGTGTGAACGAATGAGGACGTGAAAACATGAGAACGTGAGTACGTGGAACAGTGAGGACGTGATGTGAGTGTGTGCATGAGTCAGTGGGGAGGTGATTATGTGAACGAATGAGGACGTGTTTGTGAGTGAGTGAGGACGTGATAAACTGAGAACGTGAGTTCGTGGAACAGTGAGGACGTATATCATCAGAGTGAGTCAGTGAGTCAGTGAGGACGTGATGACGTGAAAGAAAGAGGGCATTTATGTGCGTGAAGACGTGAAAGTGTGACGACGTGAGGATGTGAAAGAGTGAGAACGTGTGTGTAAGCGAGTGAGAGAGTGTGTGAAGACGTGCGAGTGTGAGATATTAAGAACGTAAAAGAGTGAGGATGTGAATGATTGAGGACGTGTATGTGAGTGAGTCAGTGAGGACGTGGGGACGTGAAAGAGTGTGTACTTGAGGACGTGTGAGCCAGTGAGGTCGTGAGAAAGTGAAGAAGTAAGAGAGTGAAAGAATGAGTACGCGAAACCGTGAGCGAATGAGGATGTGTGTGAGTGAGTGAGGACATGTTTGTGAGCAAGTGAGGACGTGAGAACGTGAATGAGGGCATGAGAGTAAGTGAGATCGTGAGGACGTGAGCCTCCACCAAAAAATCAATAAAAACTATAAAACGTGATTTATTTTCACAATTCCTGTTTACAAAATCACCCAAAACACAAAATCCTACACAGGATTAGCGCCGGATGTTGTGTCTCCGGAAGCTCTTTCCACCCGGCTGGCAGAAATCTACGTGCCAGCCGGAATGTTCCCGTAAACAGCGGACACGCAATGTTAAACACAATACAGTCACCGGCCTTTTTTACAACCCGTTTTTCGGCCGATAAGAAATCTTTTTCCCTTCGGGACCAAAAATTAAAAATCCAGTTCACAGGGAAGTTCCCACGATGGCGGCTGGGCAATGTTTCGCTGAAGTTGTTTAAAAATTGGATTTTGAACTTTGAAAATCAAATTTAAATTTAAAATTTAAAATTTAAAATTTAAAATTTAAAATTTAAAATTTAAAATTTAAAATTTAAAATTTAAAATTTAAAATTTAAAATTTAAAATTTAAAATTTAAAATTTAAAATTTAAAATTTAAAATTTAAAATTTAAAATTTAAAATTTAAAATTTAAAATTTGTTTTGAATGAGAAAAGAAATATATATCCAAGTCAGATGATCAATCGATATCTCTGAAAAATCAGGCGTTCGTGGGAATATGTGTTATCAGGGCTGTTTTTAAAGACCTAGTTTTTATCTTTAAGGTCACGCGACCCAGAGGAGTTCAGAAAGCGGGGAAAATAGGGAAGGTTAAAAAAGGATGCTTTAATAAAAATGAGAAACCGATAGTTTACGGGGGAGGCAATCGATTGGAGCGGCGCGCGGTGGAGTGCGTCGCGGCTGCATCGCGGCAGACGGTACGGTATATTTTTCAACTTTGTCTAAAATAACGAAATATATATACCAATCGATTTGAAATTCAATTTCCAAAAACATTTGCAATTGACCCAAATTCACAATTTCATCGGGTAAAAAGTTATTAGCCAAAAACCATGAAAATCGTCAATTTTTGGAAGTTTTTTGGATTTTTCTGAAAATTTTATAGTAACAATTAACAGATAACTATGTTTTTGCCATTTTTCATAAGATTTTAAACAATTTTTCGTTTTTGACCTAATCAATCGGAGGTCTTTTTGCTTGAAAAATACGGGTTCCAACATTTTCTGTGGTTTTTTTTACAAAAAGGGGAACATCTCGCTAGAAAATCGAAAAATACAATAAGCATCTTTTTTTCGGAGTGTTTTGAAGAGTAATCGATAGATAAGCAATTGATTGGCGCAGCGCGCGGCGTGTGCGTCGCGGCTGCGGCGCGGATAATAGGCGGATGGATTTTCAAAATCGTCAAAAATGCAAAACTATATATATTAATCAATTTCGAATTCAATTGCCAAAAACACTTACAACTATGCAAATCGTGAATTCCATTTGGTAAAAAGTTATCAGCCAAAAACTATGAAATTTTTCTGTTATTTTTTTAAGTTTTTGATTTTTTCTGAACACTTTCAACGAAACTGAACGGTTGGATATATTGTTTGTATTTTTCACATTTTTAGTTTGAGAAAACTGAAAAAAAATTTAATTCAAAATTTTTGGCAAAAAATAATACTGCTTGAAAATCCACAAAATCCAATAAGAAATGTATTTTCTTCATTTAAAAAGTAAAATCAAAAAAGGCAAAACAAAATACCACAGGGTGGATTCGAACTGGGGTCATTAGTTTTGTAAGCAAGGCGGCTACCCCTGAGCCACTTGGCCACCGCGCAGCCGCCGCTTTTATGGGGAATATTTCGTGTGAAAATGAGTAAAAATGGCCTTTCGAGGACAAAATCGTCACTTTTCTCCTAAATTGCTTGTTTTCTGTGCTTTCAAGCCTTTCCTTATGAGATTATGGGCGCGGGCAGCTGATCCGGGAAGTGACAAAGTGCTTTTGGGCGTCTCTCTCAAAAACAATCCCAAAATGGGTAGGAATTGCCAAAATGAGCTTTTTTATTAAGTTTATAAAGTGTTTAACTTTATTAAAAAATTTAATGATTTTTAAAACTAAAAGTTTTTAAATTTAACCGATTTAAAATTTTTAATAAAATTATTAATTTGTTTAAATGGTTTTTAAACTTAATTTTCAAAAAATAAAACAAAACTTTCAAAATTTAGTCGATTTAAAAATGTTGATAAAATTTTTATTGCCAAAATAAGCTTTTTATTCGGTTTATAAACTTTTAGACTTTATTAAAAAAGTTTAAAATTTTTAAAATTTTAAAACTAGCTAAAATAGACTTTTCTAAAATTTAGTTTATAAAATTTTTAATTTATAAAGGATTTAAAAAGGTTAATAAAGTTTTTAACTTTTTAAAAAAATTTAAAACCTAGAAGATTTAAAGAAGGAAGAGAAGAGGAAGGATTGGAGACGACTGGAGGTTTAAAGTTTTTGGTCTCGGGGCGAAAAGATAAGAACGTCGAGGTGAGAGAGCACACGAGGTGGGGAGAGGCCAGACGACCAGAGGGAAACCGATCGGACGGTCGAGGAAACTACGCGCCGATCAACAAATAAACACGCTGTAAACAGTGATCTCTGGCGAAATTATCGATTTTTTAATAGTTTTTATTTCAATATCATTGAAAAATAGCTTTTCTAGGGTCATTTTAAGCCACGCCCAGGCGTGCGCGGCTGCGGCGCGGTCGCGTCGCGGTCACCGGATGGTCGAGTGGTAGTGGCCTCGCTTGGAAATCTAACAACCTTGGTTCGGATCCACCCAGAGATATTTTGTTTGGCCAAAATGAAATCAATATTTTAAACCGAGAAAATACATTATCGATCGAAATTTATCGATTGCTAATTAAAATAAGCCGGTGAAAATGGCCTAATCGACATTTAAAAGTTTTTTTGAAAAACAAGATTTAGTTGGTCAAAAGTGAGAAATTGTTTAAAAGCACAATTCGAAAAGAATAGTTTATGAATTTAAAAAAAATCAGAAAAATTCAAAATCTGCCAATTTTCGACATTTTTGGCTCAAAACTTTATCCCCGATGAAAATAAAAATTTAGGCTAATTGAAGTTTCTGGAAATTGATTTTGCTATCGATTGATATCTATTATTCCTCTTTTTGAAGAAAGTTGAAAATCGTGGTCAGTGGCCTAGTGGTAGCGCCCTCGCTTGCAAATCTAACGACTCAAGTTCGGATCCACCCTGAGATATTTTGTTTTGCATATTATAAACAAACATTGTAGGTCAATGAAATAAGTTTAAAATTGATAGTTATCGATTTCCAATGAAGATAAGCCGCGAAAATGCGATTTTTGCTTAGACCAACAATTTTCAAACGCGTTTTTCTCAAAGTTAACAACTTCCGATTGAGTTGGTCAAAAAAGAAAAGTTTTTCAAAATTATCTGAAAAATACGAAATACATAGTTTTAAGTTTACTGTAATTGAAAAATTTTAAGAAAAATTCAAAAAACTGGAAAAAATGATGTTTTTTGAGGGTTTTCGTCAATAACTTTTTCCCCGATGAAAATAAAAGTTTGGGCCAATTGGAAATGCTTCTGGAAATGTAATTTGCTATCGATTTATATATATATTTCTTATTTTTGGACAAATTTTCAAAAATGTCGTGCCAGCGCGAGCGGTCGCGGCGCGGCGGCGCGTCTGCGCGCCGCTGCATAGGCGCCAAAATGTCATGAAACCTTGAGCCGAAAGCTGGCGGAAAGGACCGGAAACGCCCGGAAACTCGTAAAAAAGCGGCTATTTCGGTGGCTTCCGTGCGGAAGTCGAGTGTTTTCAGCCGAAAAGAAGGAAGTGCTTTTGCTTTTTTTGCAAAACTTCGCCGCAAAAGATGCTAATTCCCAGACTTGAAAAACATTTCGCACGATCGGAGATTGCAAATGCAACGTGACAAGTTCCTGTTTTCTTTAATCAATCGATTCCTAGGGGGAATCAATCAATATAGATTGATTGCTTTTACGTATGAATTAATGGATCACGCGGGAGACCATTAAGCGCCTTGATTGATTTCTGGGAAAGTGCAACATTTATCTCTCTCGGCGGCAAAGATCAAGGAATCGGAAAATTGGATTAAGGGATTTAGCTGGAAAAGTTGGGCTGAAAATAGCCAAGAAGACAATGTTTTAAACTTTTTTCATTTTTTAATTTTAAAAAAATCGATCAATAAAACCACCGCGGGAGTGGCTGATCGATCGATGCGCGCGCGCCGCGCCAACTGCAATTTTCACAGAAATAAGGTGATTTTCGGTTTAAAAAAACTCTTTTTAGTATAAAATCGATAATACTGTTTTAAAAATAAAGTCACTTACCAATCGATAAAAACCGCCACGCGCGCCGCGCCAGCTGCAATTTTCACCCGAAAAAGTGATTTTCAGCGTCTAAGAACTTTAAAAAAAGTTAATTGTAAACATTTTACATTTATAGTATAAAATCGATCGATAAAACCAGCGCGTGGAAGGCGTATCGATCGATGCGCGCGCGCCGCGCCAACTGCAATTTTCCCTCAAAAAGAGCGATTTTCACGCTTTAAAAACTCTTTTAACTATTTAGAACTATAAAAGTCAAAGATTTTTTTTATATTTTAGCAAAAGAAAGTAGTAAAAATAGCTGATAATAGAAAGTACACCATCAGAGAACTCCCATTTCCCGCCGTTTTAATACAAGAAAATATGTTTTTCTTACATTTGTTGGGGGAAAATAGTCCTTTAAACGGAAATTGTATGCACTTTTTGATAATAAAGGTACTTTTCAATAATAAAAGTACACATGGACTGGATAGAAAGGTTTGAGTCATCTGCGCATCTAAGAATGTTAGACTAGAGCTTAAAATGAGGTTTTTTGGACTTTTTGGATTTTTCCTTATGAAGATTAAGTTAAAAATGGTTTTAATAAACAAAATTTATAAAAACAAAAAGTTTGCAGCGGAGGGGATTCGAACCACCGACCTTTGGCTTATGAAGCGAGGGCGTTACCACTAGGCCATGGAGGCGCTTGTGAGGAAATGGTCGCCGGTCGCTTTCAAAGCGCGGCGCCGGCGGTAACGTTAAAGTCAACGTTAAAGAAAGGGTTTTTGGCCCGTTCTAGAGGGAAACTCATCGAAAAACTCATCGAGAGGCCACAGATGGCTGAGACGCGCACTTTTTAGGGCGAATGCGTCCTTCCAGCTGTCATTCGAGCATTGATCCGGAAAACAGGGACGCTCGCCCTCGGTGGTTCCGCAATCCAGAGAACGAACATCACTCGCGCGTGATTCCGGAAGACTCGAGGGTCCCGACACGAAGAAAAAAAAGAACTTCCTTCCGGTTGAAAGGGCAGATTGAAGTTCCGATTTCAAATTTCAAAAGGGTAATGAAACGAGAGAAATGGAGCTTGGATAAGACCAGGCCTTAAAAAACTTTTTGTCAAAGAAAATTTGAATAGTAGACACTGGGGCGGTATGGCGCGCGGCGGGCTGCATCGCGGCTGCGTCGCGACTAAATGGGCGGAGCTTAATTTCACCGATTTTTCAATTTGGTTCAAATTTAATAAATATGTACATTAATCGATAGCTAATTAAATTTCAAAAAAGTTTTACAATTTGATCAAACTACGATTTTCAACAGGGAAAACATTATCGGCCAAAAACCCTGAAAAACGTCATTTTTCTGCTTTTTTTTTTAAAAAATTTCTCCGTTTACAATTAGTTTAAATTACTGTAAACGATAAACTAAGTTTTCGTTATTTTCCATTTTTAAAAACAATTTTTTTGAAAATCTGCAAAATTTGCAAAATTAAAATTGTGAAAAAATTGTTGAAAAAATCGGTTTTCACGGTTTTTGAATTTTTTTTTACCAAAAGAGCGGGTTTTCCTCTATTTTATTTAAATTCTGCTCTTTTTGGCGATTAGAAAAACAAATTCGTAATTTTGGCGAAATAATAATAAAAATCATTAAAAAAAATAAAAAAAATCGTATTTTCCGCCGAAATTTTATGGTTATTTTAAATTATTTAAATGAAATATAGAGCAAAAGAAGTGAAGTTTCATAAAAAACGAAGCCCTTCTCAGAATTCAAATTTAAAAAATAATAAAAACACTAGTTTTTGGCGATTTTCAGAGTTTTTGGCCGACAAATCTTTTCCTGATGAAAATCGTATTTTGGCCAAATTGTAAAACTTTCTTGAAATTTAATTAGCTATCGATAAATATACATATTTAAAACATTTGAATCAGATTGATATGTTTTGTTAAAATAAGCCCCGCCCATTTATCCGCGCCGCGGCCGCGACGCATAAAATTTGAATTTTGAGGCTGATTTCAGTTTTTGGGATTACTGTAGGGAATTAAAACGAAGAAAGTGAAAGAAAAGTGAAAATCCAGCCATTCCTCAGAATTCCAGTTTTTGCCATCGTAAGAGCGACTTTCACAAGGCTTTCGAGAAAAAGTTGAGAAACTGGCTTCGCGTGGCGCGTGGGAACAAAAATTGTACCGGTTTCGCTCGTGTTTTCAGGGGAGAAAGCGACCGAGTGGGCGCAAAACAGCTGTGTTTGCGGGGAAAACGTGTGAGTCGGAATTCCCCAAGACAACTCCAAAGACAAAAAAAAGCATTTTATCTCATTTAAAAGCCAATATAAAATTTTTAGAAAAAGGCAAAACAATCAAAATGAGCCGAAATATAGAAATTAGGGTTAAAACAACAAAAAGCAAAAGAATACCCAAGACAGGAATCGAACCTGTGTCGCCACGGCCACAACGTGGAGTACTAACCACCATACTACTTGGTCCGAGAGTGCGGCGCCCGCGGGGCGCATAAGAATACGGCGGCGGCTGGCTAAGTGCCCAGGCTGACTCAGAGATGGCGGAAGTGCGAATGCACTTGCACTTTCAATCAGGTTTCGAAATGAAAGTTCAGGAAATCGATCGAAACAGGAAATTTGACCTAAATCTTGGCCAATTTGAGGTTGGTAAATGGTCCTAAAACGATAAAAAGGCATTAAAATTGAATTTTTTGATGTCTTTTGAATAAATAAAGGTTATTTCTAAGTGAAAGAAGAAATTTGTGACTTAAAGCGCCTGGGGCGACCAAAGAGCGCGGGTCCTGCCACGAAATCCGGCGGAGAGCACGTCCCAGCTCATCCGACCACGTGACGGGCGCGGGAAAGTGCATTCTGGGAACGTCCCCCCTAATCTTCCCGCCTTTTCGAATTCGAAACACGGAAAACTATTTAAAATTCGCGCCAAGCGGTGGAATTGTCGTCGTGGGAGTCGGGGAAAGTCCGTGGGAATGGCGATCACTCCCGTGGTGTTAATTAAGGCGCCGTGGCCGGTGGTCTTGTGGCCGGGCCGAAAATCGATAAACGGCGCCGACGGCGTGTGTTTAAGCGATGGCGGGGCCAGGTTACGCAAGAATACGAAAAGTTGGCGGCTTGGAAGGCGGCCCCGATGGGCGGGGGGTCATAAAGGTCGTGACAGTGCCTGCTCCCAGCTGCCAGGATGGCCTAAGGGTTAGCTTTTTAGACTGCCGCGCGAACATCGCGGGTTCGATTCCTCCCCAAGCCAAATTCTTTTGCTCTATTCAAATAGCTCAAAACATTCACTAACTTTAATGAAAAGTTATTTTAAAAATTTAAAAGTTCCTTTTTGGGGAAATTTCCTTCCTTTGTGACTGGGAAATTTGTGACTTCCGTTTCCATGACAAGAAAACCAGTGTAGTTTTCGGCTACAATCTGATAACACATTCCCCCCGATCGTAAAACATTCGCTGATGTCACCTTGGCCCCCATTGGCGGCGGCGGCCGAATTCTTATGCGTCCCGCGGGCGCCGCACGGTCGGCCCAAGTAGTATAGTGGTTAGTACTCCACGTTGTGGCCGTGGCGACACAGGTTGGATTCCTGTCTTGGGCATTCTCTTTTGTATTCTAAACTAACACCTATTTTCATAGTAGATATTGTTTTTCTTTGTTTATTTTTTAATAAAATTGAAAATTCTGCCTATTTTCAGCGGTTAATTCGCTTGTTCCATTAAATTTGGCATCAATTCTTGTAATCAGCTTTTAAAAACTAAACGGGAAATAAAAGAAAATCGATTGAATAACAAGTTTAAATGAAAAAACTAAATTTTTAAAACGCTTGAATGGCAAACTGTATAGTGGGAACAGCTGTTCGCAGGCGCCCATTTGCGCGTTGTGAAATGGCGCGCGTGATCCGGTTGAAACGACGTCGCACGAGTACTAAACTAGGTCGGAATGCCTTTCCTGATCTCAAGGGGCAATTATTTTCACTCTATTTTTCAGAAATCACTGAAAAAAAGCCTGTTTTTCACGTGAAAAGGGGCAGTTTCCGACGTTTTTTTTTGGGTTTTTAGGACATCAAAAATTAATTTTTCCATAGCGAAAACAGGGTTAGCTTCAAATTTTACGGTTGAAATCTTAAAACCGTCTTTTCATTGCTAAAAGAGGGATATCTTAAACTTCTAAAGTAAAATTCTTAAATCAGAAACAAGAAAATTGAAGCGTAAGCGATGTTTTACGGGTATGATAGTCGACCGGCGCGGCGAGAAGCGAGTCACGTCGCGGCTGCGGCGCGCCGAAATGGGCGGAGCTTAATTTCCCAACTTCTCAATTTGGTCCAAATTCAATAAATATGTATATTAATCGATAGCTAATTCAATTTCAAACAACTTTTATAAGTAGATCAAAGTTAGATTTTCATCAGGGAAGGAGTTGTCAGCCAAAAACCTTGAAAAACTTCAAGTTTTTGAATTTTTCCCAAAAATTTTAAATTTCCGTGAACTATGTTTTTATTATTTTGCGCAGTATTTTGAATAAAGGGGTCAATTAATAAATAGCGGGATTTGGTGGGACCTGTGGTCCGCCATGAAACCTGTGGTCCGTGGGACCAGTGGTCCGTGGGATCTGTGGTCCAGAAACCTGTGGTCCAGGGACCTGTGGTCCGGAAACCTGTGGTCCATGAAACCTGTGGTCCGGATTGTGCATTATGACCAGGAGTTACGGCCCCGCTCAATGTTTGACACATACGGTTTGAAACCGTCGTTGGAGGTGCTATTGGCCTCTGGGGCACATTAGTAGCTTTTGAGTGATAATAAATTTGTTGGTGAAATACAAGTTGGCTAGGAACCAATAAATGGTTAGTTAATAAGTTACTCAACTGGGGTGCCTCATATTCCCCATAGTAGTTCTTTCTAGTTCTTCTTCCCAATGAATAGATTAAAAAGGTGAAGTCTCTCCTTATACCCAATGGGTAGGTTGATTGTTGTTTTTCGTTCTATCCTAAGGATAGGTTTAGTAAGGTCTCTTCTTCTATTCTAAGGATAGGCTAAGTGAGGTCTCTTCTTCCACATTCTCTTTTGGATTAGTGTGTTTAATAATCCCAATTCTTGAATAACGTGTAGTAATAACACCGATTCCTGAGTGATAAGATCATAAAACACAATCCGGACCACAGGTTTCTGGACCACAGATCCCTAGACCACAGGTCCCAGAACGGACCACAGGTATCATGGACCACAGGTTTCCGGACCACAGGTTTCCGGACCACAGGTTTCTGGACCACAGGTCCCCGGACCACAGGTTTCATGGCGGACCACAGGTCCCATCAAATCCCGCTATTTATTAATTGACCCGAATAAAGTTTTATAAAATCTCCAACCTAAGTATTCCCTGAAAAACTAATTTTTTTTGAAAATTTTAATTTTTCAAGAAATAAATTTTTTTTTAAATTTCCGAAAGATTTTTTTCTTTATTCAAATTCTGCTCTTTTTTAATTTTTGCTGAAACATAAAAAAAATTTAAAAATTAAAAAAACGGATTTTTGACTAAAATTTAAAAAAAATTTTTTTTTAATAATTTTATTAATAGTTTAATTGTAAGGCATTTCGATGAAAGAAAGATCGAAATGAAAGAAGAAAAAAATTAAATACAAAAAAGCTCAAGTTTGAATTTTTCGGCTCCCGGCGCGGTCGCGTCGCGGTCGGTGGCGCGGTAGGCGCGCCCAATTGATTTTTTCCGTTTATTTTGGGTTAAAAGTGAAATAAATAAAAATTCAAATTTGAACCGAAAAGTTCGAAAAGTACAGCCACCCTCGGCCGTGTGTATAGTGAAATGCGATCTTGGCGTGACGTCAGCTGTCGCGGCATCATAAAACGAGGAAGAGCCCCGCAATAAACGAGAAAATATGGTTTTTTTATAAACTAAATTATGTAAAAGAATAAAAAAGGCGATAAAAACCAGAAAATGAGAATCTTGGGAGATTAGCGGTTTAATTAGGGCAATCGCCTGAGGGGATAAGCCCCGCCACGTGACGTTCCACTGGAGTCATCGAATTAGAAGGGGATTAGAGGGAAAGGAGGGTCCTGAGGGGAAATTGGACACAAGTATAGTCCTTTAAAGGACCTTTAAAATGTGCTTTTTAGAAGGAAATGGCACGGAAAGTGGCGGCAAACGCGCGCTGTCTCATTATAGAGGCACCTCGCTGCCCTGACTAGAGAGCCGCAGTGGCGGAGTGGTAACGCTCTCGCTTGCCAATCTCACGACCCGAGTTCGGATCCACCCTGGGTCATTTTGTTTTGCCAATATGAATTGAGCATTCTGGATCAAGAAAATACATTTCCGATCGATTTTCAAGGCAAATCTTCCCGCTACTGTGCCAAAAACGAAACAACCGCCAATTTTCAAACACGTTTTTCTTAAGCCAAAAATGACGACCGATTGAGTTGATCAAATAAGAAAATTTGTTCAAAACATTAGGAAAAACAGTAAAAACTTAGCTAAAAGTTTACTTTAATTTATTTTTTAACAATAATTTTAAAAATTTCGGAAATTGACATTTTCTTGCGGATTTTTGGCTCAAATCTTTTTTTTTCTCTGTGAAAATCTTGGTTCCTGCGTTCTGGCAATTGAATTTGCAATCGATTGGTATATAAACAACACGGAAAACACAAAAAAGTTTTAAACATTTAACTAAATTGCAACGTTGTAAGAGAAATTCAAAAAACCCGAAAAAAAAATGTTTTGTTGGTTCCTGCCAATTGGTAATGTTTCTCGAAATTGAATTTGCAATCGATTGATATAATTGATTTTGTTGATTTTGGAATTACCTAACTTTTCAATAAAATTTGAAGATCGCCGATCTCGTACGGGTGTGAAACTCGCTGGGCTACCATGTCAGGCAACCAGAGTTTTCTGCGTCTTTTCAGGCGGGAACATTGAAAATTCAAAAGTGACCACCAAAAATCGATAATCGATGGATAGGACCGCGTAAACACCGTGCACGTAGTTCGTTAAAATGCCGGTTATTCACAGGTGCCCGTCTGGAATGGCCAAAATGGCATTTCAGATGCAGATTTCTCCAAAACGACGCATTTAAACACCAAACTTTTATATATTTCCTAAAATAACCTTTTTATGAGATAAAGTTTAAAAGGGTCCCTGACGGTAATAAAAGGAATACAAAAATGTAAACAAAATAAAAAAAGCTTAAAATTCAAATCCCAATCCTGTTAGTCAAAGTCACGGCGGAATGGCAGGAATTTGACAAATAGCACTGTTTGTGAGTCTGTTTACCCATCCTTTGAGGACCAGTGATCTCCAGAATAACAAAACCTGTTTATTGCAGTTGAAATTGGGATTTTACGATCTTATTTACCTGGATTGACGGCACCTAAATCGGAAAAAATGGTCTTTAAATTTAACGCGACGCGGCGCGCGGGTTACTGTAGCTGGAATGAGAATGAAATTCAATTGTGCCTATTCAACGGGAAAATGAAAACGCCGCCTTCAATTTTCCCATTTTGAAATCCTGTTTTCGTAAACAAATTGCGAAATTCCCAGCCTGAATGTGAAAAACGGGTCATTTCTCTCTCTCTCTCTCTCTCTCTCTCTCTCTCTCAATCTCTCTCTCTCTCTCACTCTCTCTCTATCTGTCTCTCCCTGTCTCTTTCACTGTCTAAATCTCTCTTTCTCTGTCTAAATCTCTCTTTCTCTGTCTAAATCTCTCTTTCTCTGTCTAAATCTCTCTCTCTCTCTCTTTCTCTGTCTAATCTCTCTTTCTCTGTCTAAGTCTCTCTTTCTCTGTCTAAATCTCTCTTTCTCTGTCTAAATCTCTCTTTCTCTGTCTAAATCTCTCTTTCTCTGTCTAAATCTCTCTCTCTCTCTCTCTCTCTCTCTTTCTCTGTCTAATCTCTCTTTCTCTGTCTAAGTCTCTCTTTCTCTGTCTAAATCTCTCTTTCTCTGTCTAAATCTCTCTTTCTCTGTCTAAATCTCTCTTTCTCTGTCTAAATCTCTCTTTCTCTGTCTAAATCTCTCTTTCTCTGTCTAAATCTCTCTCTCTCTCTCTCTCTCTCTCTCTCTTTCTCTGTCTAAACTCTCTTTCTCTGTCTAAGTCTCTCTTTCTCTGTCTAAATCTCTCTTTCTCTGTCTAAATCTCTCTTTCTCTGTCTAAATCTCTCTCTCTCTCTCTCTCTCTCTCTCTCTTTCTCTGTCTAATCTCTCTTTCTCTGTCTAAATCTCTCTTTCTCTGTCTAAATCTCTCTCTCTCTCTGTCTCTCTCTCTCAGTGTCATAAAAGTGCGTGGCCTGTTATTTGCCTCCCAGATGGCGTTTCGAGCCTGTTCTCTCCTGTTGACACCCGGCTGGCACGTGGGCTACCAGGCAACCGGCCACGGGACACTCTGGTCACCTAAAAGAAACTTTAAAAACCCCAATTTAAAAGAAAAAATAAATTTAAAAGAGAGAAAAGTGTTTAGAAACAATAAAAGAACAATTACCCAAAAGGCAAAAGAATAGGGGGCACCCGGAGTTGAACCGGGGACCTCTCGATCTGCAGTCGAATGCTCTGCCACTGAGCTATACCCCCACGTGAGGGGGCGGCGCGAAAGGCGTTGACAATCAAGCGGCGCCCGCAAATGCATTGGCTTTGGGGAACTGAATAAGTTAATTAAACTCAATTAAAATAAAATAAAACTTGTATTAATAAAAATAAATAAAAAAGCCAGAAAGTACCAAAAAGGGGAAGAAAAGTGGATTTTTAGGATTCAAACGGTTTCTTTTATGGGAAAAGTGTTTTGTGTCGAATGAACCAGATTTTGGCAAAGATTCCGTAATCTTAAGGAATGTATGTCTGTGCCTTTGACCTTCTGGCCCCGAGATCACAAAAAGTGGCCTTCGGAGGAAATGGAACCGCCGTCTGGCGGAGACAGAAATGGAAAACGTACCCAGATTGGCATACCTAGGAGATTTGGACTTTACAAACAGGAATGTAAAGTATATTTTAAACTTTTTCCCACAAAATTTCTATTTTTAAAACTTAAAAAGCGTAACTATCTCAAAATTGCCAAAGTTTTTGGCAGATGTTTTGAGCTTTTTGGGCAGAAAATTGACAATTAGCTATTGAAAATGTGTTTTGTTATTTCACAATGCTCAATTCATAAAGGCAAAACAAAATATCATAAGGTGGATTCGAACCCAGGTCACCAGATTTGCAAGCGAGGGCGTTACCACTTGGCCACCGGGCGAATCCTGTACGTGAGCGGCGGCGTCGCGGATGGCCGAGTGGTAGTGTCCACTTATGAACTTACAATTTAAAATTTAAATGTTTTAAACTATTAAAAAGAGTTTTTAATGAATAAAGTGAAGAAATTTCAACAGCCATGAAAAAAGTGACGGTAAAATGAGATAGGAATCAAGTATTAAGATTACCTCTCCTTTATCAACGGGTTACAGTTCCCTGTTCGCTGATTTAGGTGATCAGGTCAGAGTACAAAATCATATTTCCGGTTGTAGCCTTAATGTAACCCTATTTTTGGGTAGTTTTTAAAAGCTGATTACAAGAATTGATGCCAAATTTAATGGAACAAGCGAATTAACCGCTGAAAATAGGCAGAATTTTCAATTTTATTAAAAAATAAACAAAGAAAAACAATATCTACTATGAAAATAGGTGTTAGTTTAGAATACAAAAGAGAATGCCCAAGACAGGAATCGAACCTGTGTCGCCACGGCCACAACGTGGAGTACTAACCACTATACTACTTGGGCCGATAGTGCGGCTCCCGCGGGTCGCATAAGAATTCCGCGGCGCCCGCTGCCGCCTGCAATTAGAACACTTTTTCTATCTTTTCTCCTAATTTAAACCCGAAACTACCGTATCCCACAAAAATTAAGAAAATGTCACCGTGTGGGTGGGAATAAACAAAATGGCTTGAATACGGCTAGTTGTATTCGTATTTACTCAGCCGGCGCTTGAAAAAACAAGCGTTTCTCACTGGAAAAAACAAACGAGGGACAATATTTTTGTGATAAACAACCTTTCACATGCATAATAATAGAATATTTCAAGAGGGCTGGCTTTTTGGAGGGGGAAATTGTAAACAAAGGGATTTATTGACAAGTTAGGGGAGGGAAATGGTATTTTCGCTTTAAAAAGAGGAAAATAATAATAAAATATTCGAAAATTAAAAAGAAATCAATAAAACCGTTTTTAAAGGTCTAATTGAATGATTTATTTTGATTTTAAAGGTCGAAGGCTCGCCCACCCACAGAAAATTTGTGGGTGGTCTCGACCACTCCTGGATCTTGCTCTTGTTACTGGACCACCCATAAAGAAAGGAAAGTTATGGGTGGTCCAGACAACACCTGAATCTTATCCTTGTTACTGGACCACCCATAAGGAAGGGAAAGTTAAGGGTGGTCCCGATAATACTGGGTTCTCGGCCTTATTACTGGACCACCCATAAGGAAAATGAGGTTATGGGTGGTCCAGTAGCAAAGACAAACCTCCAGGATCCCACTGGGTTGTCGGGACCACCCATAACTTTTCGTATGGGTGGTCCAGACAACCGTATCTGGAACAAAGCGGTGGCTGAAAATGGAGTCATTTTTTATTCTTCATTTTAAAGGTCTAATTTAGGCGCGCTACCTGCGCATCTAAGGCTAGAGGACGTGCAATGTGAGAGACGCAGAGTGCGGCGCAAAAATCGATTTTATTGATTTTTAGAGGGGTTTTATTAATTTTAAATTTTTAAAATAGGGTAAAATCTCGTTTTTCCTAGGATTTTCGGCTAAATCCGAGAAATGACAACATGAAACCAACAACTGTAACCAAAAATGAAGCAACGAGACCACCCATAAGAAAAGATATGGGTGGTCTAGCAACACCTGGTTCTTAACTGGACCACCCATAAGAAAAGGAAAGTTATGGGTGGTCCAGCAATAAAGATAACCTAGAGGACCCACTAGGTTCTCAGGACCACCCGTAACTTTTCTTATGGGTGGTCTTATTTTTAATAATTTTTATTGATTTTAAATGTTCAAAAAGGAATAAATCTCGTTTTTCAGGGGATTTTCGGCTAAATCCGAGAATTGGCAACATTCCAGTGGGCAAAAGTGAAATAATGGGACCACCCATTATAAAAGTATATGGGTGGTCTAGACAACACCTGGATCTTAACTGGACCACCCATAAGAAAAGAAAAGTTTTGGGTGGTCAGCAACAAGGACAAACCTCCAGGATCGCACTGGGTTGTCGGGACCACCCATAACTTTTTCTTGTGGGTGGTCCAGTGAGAGACGCATAGAGTGGCATAAAAATTGATTTAATTGATTTTTAGGGGGTTTTATTGGTTTTATATGTTCAAAAAAGGAATAAATCCCATTTTTCATGGGATTTTCGGCTAAATCCGAGAATTGGCAACATTCCCAGGGCGTAGCCACGTGGTGGCCAGCTCAGGTTTCGGGCGGTCTTCGATTTCAGGACTACAAAGCTCAGAAAACCCCCGTTTACCCACGTATTGTCACGAAAACCGGTAAAAGCACATGGAGATCAAGGCTATTTTAAGAGTTTTCGACAAACATGGGCTAAAAAGGGGAGTTTGGTGTCCAAGATTGACAAATAAGTCTATTTTAAAGTGCTATTTTGCGAGTTTTCAGTTTTTAAAAAATTGGCAAAAACATTTAAAAGAGAGAAAAGTACTTAGAAATGGAATAAGAATAAATTCTCCAAAGGCAAAAGAATAGGGGGCACCCGGAGTTGAACCGGGGACCTCTCGATCTGCAGTCGAATGCTCTGCCACTGAGGTATACCCCCACGTGAGGAGGCGGCGCGAAAGGCGATGACAATCAAGCGGCGCCCGCAAACGCATTGACTTTCGAAAACTGATTAAGTTAATTAAAATCAATTAAAGTATAATAAAATTTGTATTAATAAAATAAAATAAATAATCCAGAAAATACTGAAAAAAGGAGAAAAATTGAATTTTCAGTTTTCAAACGTTTTTTTTAATCAAGCGGTGCCCGTGAAACGCATGGATTATTGGACCACCTATAAGGAAAAGAAAGTTATGGGTGGTCCCGATCACACCTGTCTCTTGGCCTTGTTACTGGACAACCCAAAAGAAAAAGAAAGTTATGGGTGGTCCCAATACCACCTGGATCTTGGCTTTGTTTCTGGACCACCCATAAGGAAAAGAAAGTTGGGGGTGGTCCTGACATGACCTGAACATTGTCCTTGTTACTGGACCACCCACAAAGGAAAGTTAAGGGTGGTCCAGACAACACTTGTTTCCTGTCCATGTTACTCTTCTTGGGTGGTCCCGAAAAGATCTGAATCTTGTTTTTGTTACTGGACCACCCATAAAGAAAGTAAAAGTATGGGTGGTCTTAGTCCTTGTTAACGGACCACCCAAAACAGAAAAGTTATGGGTGGTATCGACAACATCTGGATATTGTCTTTGTTACTGGACCACCCATAAGGATAGAAAAGTTATGGGTGGTCCCAATACCTCCTAGGTCTTTTCATTATTACTGGACCACCCAAAAGGAAAGGAAAGTTATGGGTGGTCCTGAAAACACCTGAACCTTGTACTTGGGACCACCCATAAGGAAAGGAAATGTATGGGTGGTCCCAATACCACCTGGATCTTGTCAATTTTACTAGACCACATATATAGAAAGGATTATGGGTGGTCCTTAGAACGCTGGATCTAGCTTTTTGTTGGTACTGGACCACCCAAAAAGAAAGAAAAGTTATGGGTGGTCCAGACAACACTTGGTATTTGTCGTTGTTACTGGGCCACCCATAAGGGAAGGAAAGTTATGGGTGGTCCAGACACCACCTGGATCTTGTCTTGGTTACTGGACCACCCATAAAGATAGTAAAGTTGTGGGTGGTCCCAACAACACCTGGATCTTATCCTTGTTAATGGACCACCAATAAGGAAAGGAAAGTTATGGGTGGTCCAGACACCACCTCGATTTTGCTATTGTTACTCGACCACCCATAAGAAAAGAAAAGTTTTGGGTGGTCCCTATCACACCTGGCTCTTGGCCTTGTTACTGGACCACCCATAAGAAAATGAAAAGATAGCTATGGGTGGTCCATAAGGGAAAAAAGTTATGGGTGGTCCAGTCACAAGGACAACTTCCAAGCCCCACTGGGTTGTCGGGACCACCCATACCTTTTTCTTATGGGTGGTCCCGAAAACTCACATTCCTAGCTGAAACAAAGCACTTCGGCGGAAGTGGCTGAAAATGGAGCAATTTTTTATTCTTTGGTTAGCAATTCTCTCCTTTGGATTTAATTAGGAGGCGGAAAGGGGAAGATCCAGGGAGAGAGACTGGATCCGTGCAGAATGGGAGAGGGATTATGGGAATTAGGCGTTGCTATATAAGGCTTCCTCTAATCCAACAACAAGAAATCAATTTTTAGAAAGAAGAAAACAAAAACAACGTAAAACTGTGATAAATCACGTGCAAACATGAAAACAAGCAAAAATGAACCAACACTGATGGCTTTTGTACGAGAGATGAATCAGAAACGATGATTCAGCACATAGAACGGACGACACTGCTACGTTTTCACGCTGACGTCGGAAAAACAGCTGGAAATGTCAGAGAGAGAGAGAGAGAGAGAGAGAGAGAGAAGGGAGAGAGAGGGAGAGAGGGAGATAGAGATGGTTAGAGACGCAGAGATAGAAATATTGTTAGAGACGCAGAGAGAAGAAGATGGTTAGAGTCGCAGAGATAGGACGATGGTTAGAGACGCAGAGATGGAAAAATGGTTAGAGAGGCAGATAGAGGAAGGAGGTTAGAGACGCAGAGAAACAGGCTGAGAGGGTTAGAGACGCAGAGAAACAGGGTGAGATGGGTTAGCGACGCAGAGAAACAGGGTGAGAGGGGTTAGAGACGCAGAGAAAGGGGGTGAGAGAGGTTAGAGACGCAGAGAAACGGGGTGAGAGAGGTAAGAGACGCAGAGAAACAGGGTGAGATGGCTTAGAGACGCAGAGAAACAGGGTGAGAGAGGTTAGAGACGCAGAGAAACAGGGTGAGAGGGGTTAGAGACGCAGAGAAACGGGCTGAGAGAGGTTAGAGACGCAGAGAAATGGGGTGAGAGAGGTTAGAGACGCAGAGAAACAGGCTGAGAGGGGTTAGACACGGAGAGAAATAGGATTACAGGGGTTAGAGACGCAGAGATAGACAGAAAGAGAGGTTAGAGACGCAGAGTCAGACAGAAAGAGAGGTTAGAGACGCAGAATCAGGCAGAAAGAGAGGTTAGAGACGCAGAGTCAGACAGAAAGAGAGGTTAGAGACGCAGAGTCAGACAGAAAGAGAGGTTAGAGACGCAGAATCAGGCAGAAAGAGAGGTTAGAGACGCAGAATCAGACAGAACAAGAGGTTAGAGACGCAGAGTCAGACAGAAAGAGAGGTTAGAGACGCAGAGTCAGACAGAAAGAGAGGTTAGAGACGCAGAATCAGGCAGAAAGAGAGGTTAGAGATGCAGACTCAGAGAGAAAGAGAGGTTAGAGACGCAGAATCAGACAGAACGAGAGGTTTGAGACGCAGAGAAAGAGACCCAAAAGGGTTAGAGACACAGAGAAACAGGGTGAGAGAGGTTAGAGACGCAGAGAAACATGATTAGAGAGGTTAGAGACGCAGAGAAACAGGATGAGACGGATTAGAGACGCAGAGAAACAGGCTGAGAGAGGGTTAGAGATGCAGAGAAACAGGCTGATATCGTTTAGAGACGCAGAGAACAGGGTGAGAGGGGTTAGAGACGCAGAGAACAGGGTGAGAGGGGTTAGAGACGCAGAGAAACAGGCTCAGGGGGTTAGAGACGCAGAGAAACAGGCTGAGAGGGGTTAGAGACGCAGAGAAACAAGCTGAGATGGGTTAGAGACGCAGAGAAACAGGCTGAGAGAGGTGTGAGACTCAGAGAAACAAGCTGAGATGGGTTAGAGACGCATAGGAAAAGAGAACGAGAGAGAGAAATAGAGAGAGAGAGAGAACCAAAAGATGAGAATCCAAATGCCCAATCATTCTGATGAAATCCAGAAGAATCGAAAAATGAGTGATCTGATAAGTGAAATGGTCCGATTGTAGCTTTCAAGTGACGTTCCCAAATCAGACAAAGTGCACTCTTGTCCAGAAATGGAAAGATAAGGCCAAATATAACAAAACAGGCCGAAAAGACACAGAAATTCGAATTCCAGCGAAAATCACGTATTCATCACTGTCCTATCACGTGAATTAGGCGCTCCACCCTGTCGAGGAAAGGCGGCGGTGGGTATAAAAGCGCGGCGGCTGCGGAATGAGAACGCGGCCCTGTGGCCTAATGGATAAGGCGTCGGTCTCCTAAACCGAAGATTGCAGGTTCGAGTCCTGCCTGGGTCAAAAGTTTTGCAAACCATTTTTCTTTGCTTAAAAAAGGTCTATAAAGTTTTTAAATAACATTAACAAGACAATAATATTTTTATTAACAAAAGATTCAACTGAAACGGACAAGGCAGAGGTAAACCCAGAAATGTGCGATGCTCTACGGAGGGATACGGTAGAAGACTACGGTCATGTACATGATGAGATTAAAGCGAGGCACCTGATCGATGAATGGTAATGACGTCATAATTTCTTGACGTCATATGACGTCACAGTTTAAAAAATGACGTCACTTTACAAATTATCGCAGCGCACGAATTTGTCGCTGTCGAATGCGCGGCAGAAGTCTTCCAGCTCCTTCAATCGATCCTCGGCGATTGTGCTCAGGGCGGACATCCTGATATTGATTGATTTTCAATAAATCAATATTATCGATTACCTGACGGTGAAGTGGTTGCAACCGGATTTATCGATTGTCCACCGCCAATCGACGTCTATTTTGAGGGGAGAAATGGCCTTCACTTTCAGCAGCCGCTTGTCATAGCCGTCCATGGCTAGTTTCAGGTGGCGGTCTTGGTATTTCTTTACCTGAAATATTTTTAAAAAATTTAAATTTTATTTTTTTTAAAATTTTAAATGTTTATTTTTTAAAATATAAATTTAAAAAAAAACTGTATTTTTTAAATTGTAAAATGTAAAAATTGAAAATTTTAAATTTTTATTTTTAAATGTTAAATTTTATTTGTGAATTTTCAATCTTAAACTTTTAATTATAAACTTGAAATTTTAAATTTGAAAAGTTTATATTTCAAATTTGAAAAGTTTGAATTTCAAATTTTTAAATGTAAAATTTAAACTTTTTAAATTTAAATTTTTTAAATTTTATTTTTATTTTTAATTTTTTAATTTTAAAATTTTCAATTTTCAATTTTAAGTTTTACCGTTTTAATCTTAAATTTTAATTTTTAATTTTAAGTTTTAAACTTTATGTTTTAAGTTAAAATTTAAATTTAAAATTTAAATTTAAAATTGGTTGAAAAGTTTTTTTTATTTAAAATTTTAATTTGGTTGAAAAGTTTTTTTTAAAATTTACAATTTAAATTTAAAGTTTAAAATTTTATATTTTAAATTTTAATTTTCAAATTTATAAAATTGGTTGAAAAGTTTCTGCTAAATAACGGTCTAGCAGATTCTGCTAAACAACGGTCAAGTAGATTCTGCTAAGCATCGGTCAAGTAGATTCTGCTAATCATCGGTCAAGCAGTTTCTGTTAAACAGCGGTCAAGCAAATTCAGTTAAACAACGGGCAGATTCTGCTAAACAACGGTCAAGCAAATTTTGCTAGCCAATTTGCTTTGCTTTTTTTCAAAAAAATATTAATTCATTTTGAAATTCAACTTTTATTAATTCAATAAGTTTATTTTACACTACACCAGGGGGCGGCCCGGTGGCCGAGTGGTAACAACCTCGCTTGCAAATCTCACCACCCTAGTTCGACTCCCCACTGGGATATGTTGTTTTGTCTTAATGACTTTACCGTAATGACCTTAATGACTTACCTCAGAAGGCAGTTGAACATAGGAAAAAGCGTTATTCCATCGAGGGAGTTGAGTATAATTTTGAGAGGTTGTGGCCAAGTCCTCATTCGATCCTCCTGTGCATACAGGTTTCCTCCCATGGTGGTTTACGCAAGATGAAAGATGCCATCTGAAAACAACCGTAATCAAAAAAAAACTACAAAAGAAAACTACCGTACTGCCACTTTGTCCCAATGTCGACACCGTAAGACATCGGATCCGTGCCATTCGTAGGTTCTAGAACCGATTAGTTCCCATTGTTCCTCTCCAATCTGAAAGTTTACGGTATATATTAAAGGACTGGTATGGCGCGCGGCGCGCTGCGTCGCGCGCCGGGTTACGGTGGATTTTCCAAATTTGCCCAAAATAACGAAATATGGATATCAATCGATTGGAAATTCAATTTCCAGAAAGATTCTCAATCAACTGAAATGGAGATATTCATTTTAAATCGAGTTTTGAACCTTTTGGAAATTTTTTTTGCCTTTCTTGGCTCCGGTGGAAAATTTTCGGAAAATTTTGTCCAAAATAACGAAATATGGATATCAATCGATTGCAAATTCGATTTCCAGGAAGATTATTAATAAACTGAAATCGATATTTTCATCGGAAATCAAGTTTTGAGCCAAAAACCGTGGTTTCCCTAAGCGAATGGGTGGTAAACCGCAAGTAGGTCATAATTCCTCCGGTTTTTGAGGTTTGCAAGCATCTGTCACGAAGAAGTTTATAGATTACAACAAGTTTTACGCGAACATGTGACTTTTCCTGATGTCGTGTTGATTTTGAAATTCGACCACCCGCAGAGAGCTCGTCAGGTGGTTCTTCTAGTCGACGGCAACGGCCAATGCAAGGACACTACATGTTGGTTTATTTACATTTTTATTTATTTGGCCTCGAATCAATAAGTATTTATTGATTTTATTGGGTCTCGACGCGAGTGCGTGCCAGAAATTTGCAAAAAATAAAAATTGGCCTATTGAGCCCAAAATTATATCAATCAATAGCTAATATAATGTTAATTTTCAACCGATTGCTTATATAATGTTTACCTTAAGTCGATTATTACTAATTGATTTTATTGGGTCTCGACGCGATAGCGTGCCAGAACTTTGCAACAAAAATTGATTTTAGCCGATTGAAGCGAAACTGATGTCAATCGATAGCTTATAAAATGTTTATTATCAATTCATTGCTTTAATAATGGTTCTCTCAAATCGATAATTATTGATTGATTTTATTAGGTAGGCCTCGACTATATTGTGTGCCATAATTTGGCGAAAACAGAATTTTTGCCAATTCAACCCAAAGTGGTATCGATCGATTGCTTATAAAATGTTTATTATCAATTCATTGGTTAAATAATATATACCGGAAACCGATAATTATTTATTGATTTTATTAGGTCTCGACGCGACAGCGTGCCAGAACTTTGCAACAAAAATTGATTTTAGCCGATTGAAGCTAAACTGATATCAATCAAAAGCTTTAAAAATGCTTACTATCAATCAATAGCTAATATAATGATTACCTCAAATCGATAATAATTGATTGATTTTATTAGGCCTCGACGATATTGCGTGCCAGAAATTTGCAAAAAATAAATATTCTCCTATTGAACCCTACGTGGTATCAATCAATTACTTTTTTAACCGCAAAAATCGCTAAAACAAATTTTGCTTTTTCTTAAAATTTCTACCAAAATTGCACTAAAATAACAATATTTTATGCGGTTTTCTGCATAAAAATTGAAAAATAATTTTGAAAAAAATACAAAAGTTTCAAAGAAATCAGGTAATGAAATTGGCAGTTTGCAAAAAATTGTTTTTTTTTGTATTTATTTTACATTTTATTACTAAAATAAAGTAATTTTGGTCTATTTCATGTTTCACGGAGTATCAAATGGTCTTCATTTGGCTTCCGATGATTGACTGAGTATCATATGCATAAAAATCAACTTTTCGTGCCGACACCACCAATATTTTGTCAATTTCCGCTAATTCTCTATCCTTACGTCTACTTTGCCCTGCGTTTAACCCAAAATAGCCACTTTTGTAATCCGGAAGACAATATTTACGGGTGCATGGCTGCTGAAATCGATGTCACCTCGGGAGTGTAAAATGCGGCCGGAGGGAGTCCGTCACGCGGTGATCACTTCCCATCGACCCCACCCACCCTCTCATTTCTCTCTTAACATTTCTATTAAAATTAAATTAAAATTTTGTCTTAAAGGCCTAATTTAAAGGTCTAATTCTCTTTTTCTTTAGGATGTCCGACTATCTTGGGTGGTCCGAACGCCGTCCGCCCCCTGGAAATAGGAGTTCTTCCAGTTCTTGTGTGGGAGTCAATGAGTAAGGAGAGATTAGGCCTTAAGCTATTTTAAGAACTTAAGAACTAATCTAAAGTAAAATTGGAATTTAGCGCTCTTCCTGGAGGCCCTGTGACCCACAGCTACGAAAACTATGTGAAGAACATCTTCCATCCGGCTAATCGCCTTAAGAATAAGGTAGTTAGGGACTTAAGTCAGAGAGAGAGAGAGAGAGAAAGATCCTCGCAACCTCAGGCCGCTTTCCGCTTTTTCTGGAAACCTCAGACGGCTTTCTGCTCTTTCTGGCAGCCTCAGGCTGCTTTTTCTGCCAACCTCAGGCCGCTTTCCGCTTTTATTTGGCAACCTCAGACCGCTTTCTGCTTTTATCTGGCAACCTCAGGCCGCTTTCTGCTTTTATCTGGCAACCTCAGGCCGCTTTCCGCTTTTTCTGGCAACCTCAGGCCGCTTTCTGCCTTTTCTGGCAACCTCAGGTCGCTATTCCGGAAAAGCAAATTTTAAAAAAATTGGCCAAACTATTTTTGCGCGCCGGGTTACGAAAAGTTTTACGATTCCAATCGATTGAAAAATCAATTTCCAAACACATTTTCAACTGGACCACACTGCAATTTTCATGACTTTTGAGCCTTAAATCATGAAAAATGTCAAATTTTCGGAGATTTTTGATTTTTTTTTTGAAAATTTTTCAGTTACGGTAAACGGATAACTAAGTTTTTAAAACTTTCCATATTGTTTTATAAAAGACTTTTTTTATCAAAAAGTTTGTTTGACGTTATTTGGATTGAAAAAAATAAGTTAGAAAATTGTCCTTTTTTGCTTAGTCGAACTGCTTGAAAATTTAGAATTAACAATAGAAACATGTTTTATTGATCTTTTATGTTTGTTTGAAAAAGGCAAAACAAAATACCCCAGGGTGGATTCGAACTCGGCTCGTGAGATTTGTAAGCAAGGATACTACCACTTGGCCACTGGGTGGCGCCGATTGGCGCCGTGCGAATGCAAAGGACCCCGTAATGAGACTAAAGGACCTTAAACCTTAAATTTTATATAAAACCTAGATCTTTTGTACAAAAGTATTGATTGATATTGATTTTAATACAATTTTTAGAAAGGACCTCCCATTTCGGCGGCCACAATGTTGCGAATGGAGCGCAGTCTGGGAAGGGACGTTCTGGATGAGTCTTTGGATTCGGACGACTGGACTTTTGTGAAAACGCCTCTGGAATCGCTTTACCAGGAATTGGGAATGAAACAGAACGAGGTTTCTCTCTCTCTCTCTCTCTCTCTCTGCGTCTCTAACCATCTTCCTATCTCTGCGTCTCTAACCATCTCCCTTTCTCTGCGTCTCTAACCATCTCCCTATCTCTGCGTCTCTAACCATCTCCCTATCTCTGCGTCTCTAACCATCTCCCTTTCTCTGCGTCTCTAACCATCTCCCTATCTCTGCGTCTCTAACCATCTCCCTTTCTCTGCGTCTCTAACCATCTCCCTCCCTCTGCGTCTCTAACCATCTCCCTCTCTCTGCGTCTCTAACCATCTTAATATCTCTGCGTCTCTAACCATCTTCCTTTTTAGACTGCCTACCATCGCCAGTACCCTGTCTACGAACCGAAACAGTCGAGCGAGTATTTCGCCATCGCCCATGGAAATCCTGAGAGGAAGGATTATTCCTACAGGGTAAGAGAGAGAGAAAGAGAGAGAGAGAAACATTTTTGAATTCAGTCGGACTATGATAATGGATACGGTGGATTCCACAGTCCCTATATCAGTCAGCCAAAGGAAGAGGAATATGAGAAGAACAACAGGAAGACTCTGATTGACTACAAGGACTTTTCCAGGTTAGAGAGGGAAAGAAAGAAAGAGAGAGAGACAGAGAGAATGTGAGAGAGAGACTTAGACAGAGTTAGAATTAGACAGAGAGAGACTTATACAGAGAGATACTTAAACAGAGAGAGAGAATTAGACAGAGAGAAAATTAGACAGAGAGAAAATTAGACAGAGAGAAAATTAGACAGAGAGAGTTAGACAGAGAGAGACATTCCAGCTCTCCCCTCTCTCCCTATCTCTACAGGGACCACAACTACGTCCGCAGCCAAGACTCCAGAATAGTCGGCTCCAACTTCGTCCAGGTACTTTTACATTGATTTTTACAATTTTTATATACATTTTAAAACCATAAAATTTTAGTATATTTATTTTACAATTTTAAAAATTTTTTAAATCTAAATTTTGAAAACATAAAATTTTAAGACATTAATTTTATAAATTTTAAATATTTTTTATATAAATTTTAAACCCATAAATTTTAGTACATTGATTTTTACAATTTTAAAGTATTTAAAAATATATAAATTTTAAAAACCCAAAATTATAGTACATTTTCAACTATTTTTTAATACAAATTTTAAAAAAATTAAATTTTAATTCATTGATTTTACAATTTTAAACTATTTTAAACTATTACTATAACATAAATTTTAAAAAAACCTAAATTTTTAGTACATTGATTTTACATTTAAAGTATTTAAAAAAAATATAAATTTTAAAACCCTAAAATTTTAGTACATTGATTTTACAATTTTTAAATATTGTTTTTAATAAAAATATTAAAACCATAAATATTTGTACATTCATTTTGCAATTTTTAAATATGTGTTAATATAAATTTTAAAATCATGAAATTACTGTACATTTATTTTACAATTTAAAACTATTTTAAATACAAATATATAAACAAAATTTTTTTGATTATAATTTTAAATTATTTAAAAAAATATAAATTTTTTTTTAAAAAACCTAAAGTTTTTTTAATATAATTTTTTTAACCTAAATTTTTAGGTCACTTCCCGTCCCAAGGACCGTTTCCTCGAGAAGGTTGAGAAAACTCTGGCCGAAGTCCGCGCGATGCCCCGCTACACTTGAGCCCTTAACTTGAAATGACCACTTGAAAGTGCATTTCTCTCGAATTTACGAAATCCTCTTTCAATTTTCTTCCGATTTCTGAATTCTGCAGATTTTTTAGGTACACATAATGCCACCCGGTGATCTGTGTGCACGGTTTAAAATAAACGACTTTGCGGGGTGATTTTGGAATTTGGGGGGGACGGAAAAAAAAACTCACTGGTTCTGATGATGTAAAGTGGAGTAATGAGGCAAATAGGCAAAGAAGAGGTCGCATTCTGAAATTATTGAGGTTAGAGAGAGAGAGACAGAGAGAGAAAGAAAGAGAAACAGGGTGTGTGTGTGAGAGAGAGACGCAGAGAAACAGGGTCACATGGGTTAGAGACGCAGAGAAAGAGGCTAAGAGGGAATAGAGACGCAGAGAAATAGGGTGATAGGGGGTAGAGACGCAGAGAAACAGGGTGAGAGGGGTTAGAGACGCAAAGAAAGAGAGTAAGGGGTTAGAGACGCAGAGAAACAGGCTGAGGTGGGTTAGAGACGCAGAGAAACAAGGTGAGAGGAATTAGAGACGCAGAGAAACAGGGTGAGAGGGGTTAGAGACGCAGAGAAACAGGGTGAGAGGGGTTAGGGACGCAGAGAAAGAGAGAGAGAGAGAGAGAGAGAGAGAGAGAGAGAGATAGAGAGAGAGAGAGAGGAAATGAGCAAAACAAGACGAAGGGGAATGGAACCGAAGGACAGGGGTGTGGGTGTGTGCTCCAGGCTAGATTCGATTTGGCAGGAAGAATGGAGCAAAAAAGTGGAATCTGCGTGGGAATCGGGTGCGAATGAAGGGGCGGTCGACGATTTGACGCCGTATCCATTCTGACAGCACCGGCAGCGCAACTTTTCCGCGAACTGAAACGACAAAAACGATCATTTCCGAGGGGAGAGGGGGTCTTTTCTCTAACTGTCTGCGTCTCTAACCCTCATTCGGTCTCTAACTGTCTGCGTCTCTAACTCACTCACTCACTCACGTTCACACAGTGAAAGCTTCAATTCCTATGCTGTTCACATGCTAACAGCGGCTGAGCAAACATAGGGGGTGGGGGGCGCCGACTCTGCCGATTTGCAGCAGAGTCATTGTTTTATTGATTGACACAGTTTTTAGAGGTCATAAGGTGTGTCGACGTGGGTGGTCCTTTTGAAAAATCTCTTTCGGTCCAGAGAAAGCGGTCCAGGCGGCCTTTTGTTGCCAGAAAGCGGTTAGAGCGGCCTTTTGTTGCAAGGTTCTGGCGGCCTCCGGTTGTTGTACGCGGTCCAAGCGGCCTTTTGTTGGCAAAAAGCGGCTCAAGCGGCCTTTGGTTGCCAAAAAACGGAAAAAGCGGCCTTAAGTTCTTATAAAGCGGTCCAAGCGGCTTTAGGTTCTTATAAAACGGTCCAAGCAGCCTTAGGTTCTTATAAAGCGGTCTAAGCGGCCTTAGGTTGTTATAAAACGGTCCAAGCGGCCTTAGGTTCTTATAAAGTAGTCCAAGCGGCTTTAGGTTCTTAAAAAGCGGTCTAAGCGGCCTTAGGTTGTTATAAAACGGTCCAAGCGGCCTTTGTTTACCAAAAAAGCGGACAAAGCGGCCTTCTGTTTTCATAAAGCGGTCTTAGCGGCCTTAGGTTCTTATAAGCGGTCTAAGCGGCCTTAATTTCTTATAAAGCGGCCCAAGCGGCCTTTTATTGCCAAAAAGCGGTCTTATGGAGACAGAAATTAAGAGAGAGAATGAGAGAAAGATAGAGAAAGAGAGAGAGAGAGAAACAAGAAAAACACGGGATCCGTCATGCCGAATGGCCCGAAGGCGAAAGCAAAAGTTATTTGTGGCCGGCACGCGATGCGACTCATTTTCGGCTGATAAGGCTGTAGTCATCTGGCGATTTTACGACCCCTTTGGCATAATTATGAAGGGAATTTGAAATCGAGAGCGAGTTTCGTTATCGTTTGGAGAGAGAGGGAGAGAGAGAGAGAGAGAGATTAGACAGAGAGAGATTTAGACAAAGAAAGAGAGATTTAGACAGAGAAAGAGAGATTTAGACAGAGAAAGAGAGATTTAGACAGAGAAAGAGAGAGAGAGAGATAGAGGGAGAGAGAGAGAGTGAAAGAGAGAGATTCAAATGCAAAAGATGTCAAGGAGGAGTAATAGTGGTGACCTTGCACTGTGCCGAAGAATAAGAAGGTTCAATTTCACGCCGCAGAGGGTCAATTGTGAAATTTTCCGTGGCCTTGAAAATATGGTGACATTCTTGAACCAAGTTAAAAAAAACAGCCTTAAAATGAGTTTTTAAAAAATGTAGAAAAAGATGTGCGTAAGGATGGGCCTAGGGATCGAACCTGCGGCGCCTTAACTGGGTGGCCCAACCCAATGAACCGACAGGGTGGTCCTGATAGTAAAAAATAGGCCAAAAAAGCTGTTCTGAATAGATTTTGAACAAATATAGGTTTTGGATCATTTGGTTGCAGTGGTATCGATGCAGCGCCGCACAACCGACCCTGGTTCGATCCCCCTCGGTGCATGTTGTTTTAATTTGAAGTTTAATGGTCAGAAATACTTTGTTAAACGTGATTTTGGTCTTTAATAACTTGGAAAACTTTGTTTAAAGGTAAAAAACGGTTAAAATGCCATTTTTCGCCCAAAAATTGAGATTTGAAGGAGATTTCGGGCAAAAGGCTCGCTCAAACACTCATTCCAAGGGAAAATAGGCCGGAATTGACATTCTGGGTCGATTTTTAACAAGTCTGGCTTTAGGTCAACAAGGTACAGTGGTATCGATGCAGCGCCGCACAAACGACCCTGGTTCGATCCCCCTCGGTGCATTTTGTTTTAATTAGAAGTAGAATGGTCCAAATTACTTTCTCAAGAAATATTTTCGTGTTTTATAGGTGGGAAAAGTTTTTAAATGTTAAAAAATGATTAAAAATGGAATTTTTTGCCCAAAAAGTGGGATTAGAGGGATATTTTTAGGAAAAGGATGGCTCAACCACTCATTCCGAGGGAAAATAGGGCATTCCGGGTGAGAATTAAGAAGATGGGTGGGCCATTGGACAGAAACGAAGGAGTAAACACAGCCTTTCTCAAGGATTCGCCCTCCTCCGGCCGATTTTGCGTCTTTGTTGCGCGCGAAATTCGAAACCATCCGTGCGAACATGCCCACACGCAGAGTTCAAAGGGAAACTTATACGTAACGGGCTGAATTAGCGTAATTTGGAGGGCGTTGGGCAAAAAAGCGGCTGGAAAGCGAAAAAAGGAAAAATTTGAGCCAAATCGATCGATTCGGGTGAGGGGGCCGGAAAACAGGCTGATTGTGTCGTTTCTTGGCGAAAGTGCCTGTGTCACTGTGCAAATATCGAAGAACAGGCGGTCAATAGCTCTTTAAAGACTGTTATTTCCCAATATTCCTAATTTTTGAGAAATTCCTCTTAGTTTTCATTGTCTAGATGATTTTTATCGTCAATTTGAAAAGATTTATAAAGTTGTAATTGAAAATTAAGCCTAAGAACTGTAAGAAACCCATTTTCTTGCTAAACAAACAAAAAGCAAAAGGTTTGATCTCGGGCGGGCTCGAACCGCCGGCCTTCTGTGTGTTAGACAGATGTGATAACCACTACACCACGAGATCGCTGGGCCGACGCGGGCGCCGCCGCCTTTTATACCGCCGCCCCGCCGCTGGCAGTGGCAAATATTGCTGCAGGAGGGTTTTTGATTAAATTACGGTGGGTTATAGGGGAAAAACAGGATTTTTTGCAGAGAAAGGCGGTGGGAGACTTCATTTCCCTTTCTTTGTCCTCGTGACGGTTGTTTTCAACCCAGAGGCGATTACGAAAACCCAGCTTTGGGGGGGGGGGGGAATCCCCGGTCGGAATGTGTTTTGGTCAAGTGAGGCGGATTAAGTGCTTGGAGATGGGGATAAATGAGTTTATGCGATTAGGAAATGATGAGAGAGAGAGAGAGAGAGAGAGAGAGAGAGAGAGAGAGAGTTAGAGAGAGAGCTAATAGAGAGAGTTAGAGAGAAAGACGGTTAGAGAGAGACGGTTATAGAGAGACGATTATAGAGAGACAGGGTTAGAGAGAGAGAGAGGTTAGAGAGAGTGTGTGTTATAGAGAGAGACGGTTATAGAGAGAGGTTATAGAGAGAAACAGTTATAGAGAGACACGGTTAGACAGGGACGGTTATAGAGAGACGGTTATAGAGAGACAGGGTTAGAGAGAGAGAGGTTAGAGAGAGTGTGTGTTATAGAGAGAGACGGTTATAGAGAGAGGTTATAGAGAGAAACAGTTATAGAGAGACACGGTTAGACAGGGACGGTTATAGAGAGACGGTTATAGAGAGACAGGGTTAGAGAGAGAGAGGTTAGAGAGAGAGAGTGTGTTATAGAGAGAGACGGTTATAGAGAGAAAGAGGGGTTAGAGAGAGAGACGGTTATAGAGACGGTTAGACAGAGACGGATATAGAGAGACAGAGAGACAGGGTTAGAGAGAGAGTGTGTGTGTATGTTACAGAGAGAGACGGTTATAGAGAGAGAGGGGTCAGAGAGAGAGAGAGAGAGAGGTTATAGAGAGAGGGTTAGAGAGATACAGGATTAGAGAGAGAGGTTAGAGAGAGGCGGTTACAGAGAGACAGGGTTAGAGAGAGAGAGAGAGAGAGAGAAAGAGAGTGCCAAAGTCCATCTCTTCGTCCAGCGATCACTTTTTGTTCTTCTGGGAAATACCCAATTTCCATTTTTTTCTTAACAACTGAATTTCGAACTCTCAAAAAGCCCCCAAAGTTCAAAAAACTCGAAAAATACAGAATTTTCTCTTTTTCGAGAGAAAATTCCTTTTTTGAGAGAGAGAATCCAAATTGTAGCCTCGGGCACCGGCGGAAAGTCGGATTTATAGCCTTCGGCTACGATGTTTGCGTGCGCCTGACAGCTTTATGGACTACAAACATAGAAATAAATAGAAAAGTGGAAAATAAGGACATTTTTGAGTATTTTCAGGGGGAAACGGTGGATTTTACTAGATTTAACCGTCGCAGGCGGGGCTAATCGGCCAATAACCGGAACTGAAATCTTTTAATGAGTCCGCAAGGGGGGAGGGGAACCACAAACAATACCAATAGTTAGTGATGTGTCTGCGTCTCTAACCCTCATTCGGTCCCTAACTGTCTGCGTCTCTAACCCTCATTCGGTCTCTAACTGTCTGCGTCTCTAACCCTCATTCGGTCTCTAACTGTCTGCGTCTCTAACCCTCATTCGGTCTCTAACTCTCTGCGTCTCTGACCCTCATTCGGTCTCGAACTGTCTGCGTCTCTAACCCTTAATCGGTCTCTAACTGTCTGCGTCTCTAACCCTTAATCGGTCTCTAACTGTCTGCGTCGCTAACCCTCATTCGGTCTCTAACTGTCTGGGCTCTAACATTCATAAAAATAGTGAGAAGTGAAAAAAAGAGTTTTAAAAATGAAATTTGTTTTAAAATTTTAATATTTTATATAAAAATATAGAGTCTTATAGAAAAAAAACTGAATGTCAACTGTTTCCTGTTTCTTTCCTCAATTGTTCCCAGAATGTCTAATTCCTATTGTCCCCCGGCTGACAGCAGCAGTTTGGAGGAGGAAAACAATCGGTTATGGCAAGTGGTTGGTGACAGGAGGGGGGGGGGGCGGCTGGCAATAAACGGTTGTCAGCAGTGAGTCAGGAGAAAACGAGAGCGGAGGGACTGGTTCAGGGTTACGAAACAATGAGGTCGAGGCTTCTTGAAAGAAGAGGTGTATAGTGAGAGAGAAGGAGAGAGAGAGAGAGAGGGAGAGAAAGAGAGAGAGAGTCCCAAAGACCGAGAAATTTGAAATTCCTGCCCTTTTGAAAGGAAAAGAAGGCGTTGCATAGGAAAGAATGGTCATTCATCGGCGGAAACGAGGACGCTTATTGACAGCCGGTGGCGCCCCAACAATCGCACGAGTGATTAGGGCAATTGGAGGCGAGAAAACAAGACGACTTTTAGTGCCTTTTGGTCGATTAGACTAAAGGGGAGGGGTTGGAGAGAGAGATAGAATTAGACAGAGAAAGAAAGATTTAGACAGAGAAAGAAAGATTTAGACAGAGAAAGAAAGATTTAGACAGAGAAAGAGAGATTTAGACAGAGAAAGAGAGATTTAGACAAAGAAAGAGAGATTTAGACAGAGAAAGAGAGATTTAGACAGAGAAAGAGAGATTTAGACAGAGAAAGAGAGATTTAGACAGAGAAAGAGAGATTTAGACAGAGAAAGAGAGATTTAGACAGAGAAAGAGAGATTTAGACAAAGAAAGAGAGATTTAGACAGAGAAAGAGAGATTTAGACAGAGAAAGAGAGATTTAGACAGAGAAAGAGAGATTTAGACAGAGAAAGAGAGATTTAGACAGAGAAAGAGAGATTTAGACAGAGAAAGAGAGATTTAGACAGAGAAAGAGAGATTTAGACAGAGAAAGAGAGATTTAGACAAAGAAAGAGAGATTTAGACAGAGAAAGAGAGATTTAGACAGAGAAAGAGAGATTTAGACAGAGAAAGAGAGATTTAGACAGAGAAAGAGAGATTTAGACAGAGAAAGAGAGATTTAGACAGAGAAAGAGAGAAGAAGAGAAGAAGAATGCGTCATTTAACTGTTTCAAACTTCAAAAAAGTGGTTTGTTGTCCCTTTGAAACTGTTTCTTACGGAAAATGACTAAGAAACGGGTTCTGTTTATGTTCATGAGCTAATCATAAGATAGACAAAACCCAAATCCCGTTTCCTTGGGTTGACGCAGACAGTTAGAGACCGAATGAGGGTTAGAGACGCAGACAGTTAGAGACCGAATGAGGGTTAGAGACGCAGACAGTTAGAGACCGAATGAGGGTTAGAGACGCAGACAGTTAGAGACCGAATGAGGGTTAGAGACGCAGACAGTTAGAGACCGAATGAGGGTTAGAGACGCAGACAGTTAGAGACCGAATGAGGGTTAGAGACGCAGACAGTTAGAGAGAGAGAGAGAGAGAGAGAGAGAGAGAGAGAGAGAGAGAGAGAGAGAGAGGGAGAGACCAAAAGGCATCCTCCGCCTGAGCCGAGGCGTTCGCGTGACAGCTGATTGAGGAGGGTCATCGAAGAAGCGACAACCGAGAGAGGCAGTTGACCGAAAAAGACGACGGATATTGATATGCTCGCGCGCATAATTCATTCCACTCGCTTAGAGCAACATTAGGAGGCAGAATAGGGGTATATAACCATGTGAATATAGAATAATGTGATTTTCCGCAGTTAGCACCCGGAACAGCAATCGGAAATGTATTTCCTTGATTCCAAAAGCTTAATTTAGTAAGGCAAAACAAAATATCTCAGGGAGGATCCGAACTCGGGTCGTTAGATTTGCAAGCGAGGGCGCTACCACTCGGCCAGTGCCTGACCGACACCGTGGCGAAGTGGTAGCCTCCTCGCTTGCAAATCTCACGACCCGAGTTCGGATCCACCCTGGGATATTTCGTTTTGCCTTGGCTAATTGATCATTATTGATCGAGAAATTTAGTTTAAAATGTTTAATGCACTAGTATTGGTCAAAAACAATCAATTTAGGGGTGAAAATGGCTGGAAATGGTCTTTTGGCTGCCTTGGGCGGCGGCCAAAAAGCCGTTTTCGCAGGGATTTCATGTCAACGGTGATGGATGGAACCGTAACCGCCGACGCGATCTTCCTCCAAAGGGCAGACGCCCTGTTTTGGCCGAAGAAAAACGACTGGAAGGACGGAAATCGAGAGAAACGCGCCGATTTTGGGAGTTTTTGAGATTTATGGCTTTTTTGAAGGTCGGAGTTCAAAAATGTTGGGAAAATTGAATTTAAAATTGAAATTTGATGTAAAAAAACGCAATTTTCTAATTTGGGTCGCAAATGTGGCGCGCAGGCCCTTTAAACTAATATTTTTGTAGAAAATCGATATGTTAAAACAAATAAAACAAGAAAAATCATTTTTAAATGTAAAATACAATTTTTAGTCTGTTTTCGACACAGAAATCGAGGAAAAACGAGCCAATTTTGGAGATTTTTGAGATTTATGGCATTTTTCTTTTATTTATGTTGTTTTTTTTTATGTTGAGAAAATTGAATTTAAAATTGAAATTTAGCTTGAAAACAGTATTTTCACAATTGAGCAGCAAATGTGGCGCGCGCTGCGGCCGGCGCGTCGCGGTGAACCGCCCTTTAAACTAATACCGTACCCAATTTGCAGAAAATCGATAATTGATTAAAATTTAAAAAGAAAAAATTGTTTTTAATTGTAAAATACAGTTTTCATCAGTTTTCGGCACACAAAATAGACTTGTCATGCCAATTTTGGCATTTTTTGCAGGTCGAAGCTCAAAAATATTAATAAAATTGCTTTTAAAAGTTAGAAAACTTAAATTTTAAAAAAAAACAAAAAAAAACATAATTTGCAAATTTTCCGGACATGGACTAATTCTGGCGCGCCGTGCCACATCGCCGCGCGGGCGGCGCGTTGCAGAGGCCCGCCCTTTAAACAAATTCGGTTCAATCAATCTATTTTGCAGTAAATCGATAATTTATAATGACTAATAACAAAAATATTGTTTTTAAAGGTACTATTTATTCGTTTTTAGCACACAAAAGTTAGTTGTCTAGCCAATTTAAACTGATTTTTGCTCTTTACTCTTTCGTTTTTTGCTCAAAAAGTGAATTTCCGGGTAAATTCCCCCAGGAAAAGGCCCGTGCCACTCGGAATCTTCCATCCGCGCCTGTTTCTCCCGTTTTATGGCCGTTCGCGCCCCGAACGCCTCGTTTGGCGGCCTGAAGAACAGTCAAGATTTATGTGGTGTGGAGAGAAGGCCTCTTTCTTCCCCCAACGACCGAAAAACCCAGCGACTTCGGGTTGTTTGGTGCGAAAATGGATTGATGGCGGCCGCAAACAGACGCTAATCGCGGCAGGTGGGTAGATAAGCCCGCCGCGGCGCCATCGCTACCGGCCCATGTAGTATAGTGGTTAGTACTCCACGTTGTGGCCGTGGCGACACAGGTTCGATTCCTGTCATGGGCATTCTTTTTGCTTTTTGTATAAAAAGCCTTATTCAATGTGTCTGAGCTGTTTTTAAGCTTAAATAACAACTAATAATTTTTGTTTGGTTGGAAATTCTATGGCGAGAGCCCAATTAAAAGACGGATGTGGACGTGTGAAAGAGAGAGATGGGAAGAGGGCGGTGTGTGCAATCGGGTTTAATGCAAGCAGTCAATTAGAAAGAGAGTTGCACGATCTCCCAGAGGAGAGGGAGAGGGCGGAGAGGCGAGAGAAATCAGATTATTTTGCGCTGAATCGGCGCCGATTGGCAAAGAGCCCGGCGAGACCGGGAATCACGCTTTTTTCCACTGGAAATGTGTCAAGAAACATTTAAAAGACACTTTAAAAGTAAATTTAAATAGTTTACAAACTTTATTATTAAAATTTAAACCCATTTTAAAAATTGATCAGAATAGTTTGAAGACTTTGATTTTTTTTAAATTAATTTTTGTTAAAACCCATTTTTAGTTTATTTTATCCATATGGAATCGAACCATCGACCTATTTCTCACCAGCGCGCCACGGGCCACTGCGCCATGGTCACCCAGAGAAAAAAACACTTTAAAAACTATATTATTACAATTTAAATCCATTTTAAAAATTTATTGGCCGAGCGGGATCGAACCCTCGACCTTTTTTCTCGTGACCGCGCCGCGCCCCACTGCACCACACCATGTCTGTTCTTTTAGTTAAATTCCTAAATTTTAACCAAACGACCCCACTGGGGATCGAACCCCCAACTGTTTGTGTGACGCTGGAGCTTTACCACTGCGCCATCATGAAATAAAAAAGTACAAATACAAAATCAATTATTTTATAATATAAACTGATAAAATAAGGGATTATGGTCACGAATCGGCACACACACACTTTCTCTACCTCGGTCTTGTCGACGTGGATTACCGGTAACAGTCACAGTTGTCTTGGGTTACGGTACTTACATGCACAGGAATCTTTCTAGAACCAAAACACAAAACACGGAATGGACACAAAACACAACACTGATGACGTCACGATGACGTCATTTTTTTGCTCAGGCGATGACGTCACGACCGATGACGTCACGGGACGAGGAGTTCGCTGAGTCGGCGCGCTGCGTGGAACAACGCACAGAGATGTAGTCATAAGATGGCGCAGCATCGACACAGACCTGGAATCGATTGGTGAGAGGGAAAAAGGGGCGTGGCTTAGTTCGGTTAGACGCAAAAAAGGGGGCGTGGCTTAGTTCGGTTAGACGCAAAAAAGGGGGCGTGGCTAAGTTTGAGAGAAGGAGTTTAGACTAGAACACGCAGGTTAGCACAGGAGAAAATGGGAAAACTGCCTGTGGAAACGGAGAAGAAAAAGGGGCGGAGCCTAATTTGTGCGGCAGCGTGGGCGGAGCCTACTTCTAGAGCTGGAACACACCGGCCCGGACGGGGTTCGCATTCGGCGGAGGGGTGGCCGGAGCGAAGTAGGCGTGGATGTCGACGGCTGGGCGGTGGTGCTGAAAAAAAGACTCTCTTTCTCTGACTCTCTCTCTCTCACTAACTCTGCGTCTCTAACCCTCATTCGGTCTCTAACTGTCTGCGTCTCTAACCCTCATTCGGTCTCTACCTGTCTGCGTCTCTAACCCTCATTCGGTCTCTAACTGCCTGCGTCTCTAACCCTCATTCGGTCTCTACCTGTCTGCGTCTCTAACCCTCATTCGGTCTCTAACTGTCTGCGTCTCTAACCCTCATTCGGTCTCTACCTGTCTGCGTCTCTAACCCTCATTCGGTCTCTAACTGCCTGCGTCTCTAACCCTCATTCGGTCTCTAACTGTCTGCGTCTCTAACCCTCATTCGGTCTCTAACTGTCTGCGTCTCTAACCCTCATTCGGTCTCTACCTGTCTGCGTCTTTAACCCTCATTCGGTCTCTAACTGTCTTCGTCTCTAACCCTCATTCGGTCTCTACCTGTCTGCGTCTCTAACCCTCATTCGATCTCTAACTGTCTGCGTCTCTAACCATCTCTTTCTCTATCTCGTTCTCATTCTCTCTCTCTCTCTCTCTCTCTCTCTCTCCCTCTTTCTCCCTCTCTCCATTGCCCGCTGGCATCGCGCGGAGTTCTTAACCCCGCCGCTTCCGGTCTGCCTCAACCCGTCGATAGCTCAGTTGGTAGAGCGGAGGACTGTAGATCTGTCAGCTATCCTTAGGTCGCTGGTTCGAATCCGGCTCGACGGAATCTTTTTTGCCCTACTCACTTTACCACCCAAACTTGTTTTTACCCCTCTTTTTCAACTTTTGACACATTCCTCCTCACCTTGAATCTTTGAATCGCATCCTTAGACACACTCTGACAATCGTAAAGATCGATCCTCTTCAAAACCCTCGCATGACGCAAATGAACCAAAGAAGCATCAGTAATCGATGGGCAGTTATCCAATTCCAATACCTAAAAATCGATATTTAATCGATATTGATTGATTTCTCACCCGTATGTGATCCTTATTATTCGCCATGAGATAGGCGATCGATTCGTCCGTGATCAATTCGCAATGAGAAAGACTCTAAACCCCCAAAATCAGAGATTTTTTTTCTCAAACCCGTACCAATTCGGCAAGATTGGCGCAGTTGTTGGACAAACAGTGGATTGTTGCGTCTGTGATCAAAACACAATCCTCCAAGTCCATTCTTTCCAGTTTTTTGCAATTTCTCGCAAGTTGGGTGAATCCGGCATCGGTGAGTAGGGAACAACCGGAAAGTTCGATGTCACTGAAAAAAATCGATATTGAATTTGAATTTCCCGCCATTTCCCGCCAAATTCAAATTCAAAAACGAACGTGAGATGTTTGCAGTTTTGAGCCAGGGCAATCAGCGCCCGGTCGGATATCTGATTGCACTGGGAGAGGTTCAAATATTCCAAGTAAGGGCATCCCGCAGCGATGTGAGAAACCGTGTCATCGATTACCTGAAATTTTTTAAAAATTATTCAAAAAGGCTAAAAACTAATAAAAATCACTGAATTGGGCTATTTAGACTAAAAGCAAAAAGAATGCCCATGACAGGAATCGAACCTGTGTCGCCACGGCCACAACGTGGAGTACTAACCACTATACTACATGGGCCGATGGTGACGGCGGCGCGGCGGGCTTATCTATCCACCCGCCCCGCCGCTGCCACGCAGCGGCGGCAACGGCCTGTGAGACTTAAACTTACAAAGCAAGACCACATGTTCAGGCGAACGATGCTCTTCATGTACTGTTGCACTCCATCGAAGCACCTCTCCGTCAACTGAAAATCAATCGATTATCGATCTTCCGTAAACGTGGACTATTGCTAAATAGTGCTAAAGTATACGGTATTTCTGAACCTACCCCCTCACATCCTCTCAAATGCAAAGTATTCAGTTTGGAGCAACCACTGAGTATCATTTGGACTCCTCTATCGGTGACATTCTCACACCAGGAAAGGTTGAGGTACTGTAGATTGGGGCAGCCTTCACTGAAAATCAATAAATCAATAATCATCAATAAATCAATCGGGTCAATTAATAAATAGCGGGATTTGACGGGACCTGTGGTCCGCCATGAAACCTGTGGTCCGGAAACCTGTGGTCCATGATACCTGTGGTCCAGAAACCTGTGGTCCAGGGACCTGTGGTCCGTTCTGGGACCTGTGGTCCAGGGATCTGTGGTCCAGAAACCTGTGGTCCGGATTGTGTTTTATGATCTTATCACTCAGGAATCGGTGTTATCACTACACGTTATTCAAGAATTGGGATTATTAAACACACTAATCCGAGACCTTACTAAGCCTATCCTTAGAATAGAAGAAGAGACCTTACTAAGCCTATCCTTAGGATAGAAGAAGAGACCTTACTAAGCCTATCCTTAGGATAGAAGAAGAGACCTTACTAAGCCTATCCTTAGGATAGAAGAAGAGACCTTACTAAGCCTATCCTTAGGATAGAAGAAGAGACCTTACTAAGCCTATCCTTAGGATAGAAGAAGAGACCTTACTAAGCCTATCCTTAGAATAGAAGAAGAGACCTTACTAAGCCTATCCTTAGGATAGAAGAAGAGACCTTACTAAGCCTATCCTTAGGATAGAAGAAGAGACCTTACTAAGCCTATCCTTAGGATAGAAGAAGAGACCTTACTAAGCCTATCCTTAGGATAGAAGAAGAGACCTTACTAAGCCTATCCTTAGGATAGAAGAAGAGACCTTACTAAGCCTATCCTTAGGATAGAAGAAGAGACCTTACTAAGCCTATCCTTAGAATAGAAGAAGAGACCTTACTAAGCCTATCCTTAGGATAGAAGAAGAGACCTTACTAAGCCTATCCTTAGGATAGAAGAAGAGACCTTACTAAGCCTATCCTTAGGATAGAAGAAGAGACCTTACTAAGCCTATCCTTAGGATAGAAGAAGAGACCTTACTAAGCCTATCCTTAGGATAGAAGAAGAGACCTTACTAAGCCTATCCTTAGGATAGAAGAAGAGACCTTACTAAGCCTATCCTTAGGATAGAAGAAGAGACCTTACTAAGCCTATCCTTAGGATAGAAGAAGAGACCTTACTAAGCCTATCCTTAGGATAGAAGAAGAGACCTTACTAAGCCTATCCTTAGGATAGAAGAAGAGACCTTACTAAGCCTATCCTTAGGATAGAAGAAGAGACCTTACTAAGCCTATCCTTAGGATAGAAGAAGAGACCTTACTAAGCCTATCCTTAGAATAGAAGAAGAGACCTTACTAAGCCTATCCTTAGGATAGAAGAAGAGACCTTACTAAGCCTATCCTTAGGATAGAAGAAGAGACCTTACTAAGCCTATCCTTAGGATAGAAGAAGAGACCTTACTAAGCCTATCCTTAGGATAGAAGAAGAGACCTTACTAAGCCTATCCTTAGGATAGAAGAAGAGACCTTACTAAGCCTATCCTTAGGATAGAAGAAGAGACCTTACTAAGCCTATCCTTAGGATAGAAGAAGAGACCTTACTAAGCCTATCCTTAGGATAGAAGAAGAGACCTTACTAAGCCTATCCTTAGGATAGAAGAAGAGACCTTACTAAGCCTATCCTTAGGATAGAAGAAGAGACCTTACTAAGCCTATCCTTAGGATAGAAGAAGAGACCTTACTAAGCCTATCCTTAGGATAGAAGAAGAGACCTTACTAAGCCTATCCTTAGGATAGAAGAAGAGACCTTACTAAGCCTATCCTTAGGATAGAAGAAGAGACCTTACTAAGCCTATCCTTAGGATAGAAGAAGAGACCTTACTAAGCCTATCCTTAGGATAGAAGAAGAGACCTTACTAAGCCTATCCTTAGGATAGAAGAAGAGACCTTACTAAGCCTATCCTTAGGATAGAAGAAGAGACCTTACTAAGCCTATCCTTAGGATAGAAGAAGAGACCTTACTAAGCCTATCCTTAGAATAGAAGAAGAGACCTTACTAAGCCTATCCTTAGGATAGAAGAAGAGACCTTACTAAGCCTATCCTTAGGATAGAACGAAAAACAACAATCAAACTACCCATTGGGTATAAGGAAAGTCCTTACTTAACCTTCCCATTAGGTAGAAGTAGACCCCTAGCTTAACCTACCCTCAGGATAAAATGATAAATCCTCATCTTAGTTTATCCATAAATCTTCCACACGTCTCTCAAATAATTTTTTTCTAATACATTTAATAACATACTTTTCCTTTATTTGCCATCCTTATATACACTTGTCCTTATATACACTTGGCCGTTTCTTTCTTTTTGTTAACAGCGCAACGTGTTAGGCAAAACTATGGCCAGCCGCATTTCCTAGGTAGGAGACCGGTCATTCGGTGGGAAGGGCGGAAATTAGCATTAACCTAAAATTTGCCATTGGTTACATTTGATAGCTTTGCGGCCGAAGGAAGCCTAACTATGCGGCCAGAGGCCGCCTCAGGAGTGTAGGACCGCTGAAGGCGGGCCGTAACTCCTGGTGGATATACAAACCTAAGAATCCAAATTGGGTGACTCATTAACTGAGCAATCTTTGGTTCTGGGCCTAAGCCAACTTTCATCAACAGTTTTAGAATCAACGAAAAAACTACTAATGTGCTGATCTCACACTTTCCAGGAGTGTAGGTATCGCGTTCCCTCACTTCCTTCCGGGCCTCACTCAACCTACACATTGGGTAGAAGGAGAGACCTCACTTTCTTAATCTATTCACTGGGAAGAAGAAATAGAAGGAGCTACTATGGGTAGACTAATATGAGACACCCCAGTTGAGTAACTTATTAACTAACCATTTATTGGTTCCTAGCCAACTTGTATTTCACCAACAAATTTATTATCACTCAAAAGCTACTAATGTGCCGATCCCACACGCTCCAGGAGTTACGGCCCCGCGTAGCGGGGCCGTAACTCCTGGTCATTAAGCACAATCCGAAGGCAAGGGCGACGACGACGGACCACAGGTTTCTGGACCACAGGTTTCATGGACCACAGGTTTCCGGACCACAGGTTTCTGGACCACAGAACCCACGGACCACAAGTCCCACGGACCACAGGTATCTGGACCACAGATCCCATGGACCACAGGTTTCATGGCGGACCACAGGTCCCACCAAATCCCGCTATTTATTAATTGACCCAATCAATCAATATCGATTTTTGGAAGAGGAAAACTACTTGCCGAATTGGTACGGGTTTGTGAAAAAATCTCAGATATTGAGGCTTTAGAGTCATTCTCATTGCGAATTGATCACGGACGAATCGATTGCCTATCTTATGGCGAATAATAAGGATCACATACGGGTGAGAAATCAATCGATATCGATTAAATATCGATTTTTAGGTACTGGAATTGGATAACTGCCCATCAGTTACTGATGCTGCTTTGGTTCATTTGCGTCATGCGAGGGTTTTGAAAAGGATCGATCTTTACGATTGTCAGAGTGTGTCTAAGGATGCGATTCAAAGATTCAAGGTAAGGAGTAATGTGTCAAAAGTTGAAAAAGAGGGATAAAAACAAGTTTGGGTGGTAAAGTGAAGTGTGCAAAAGAGATTCCGTCGAGACGGATTCGAACCAGCGACCTAAGGATAGCTGACAGATCTACAGTCCTCCGCTCTACCAACTGAGCTATCGACGCATTGGGGCAGGCGTCGGGGTTAAGAACTCCGCGTGATGCCTGCGGGCAATGGAGAGAGGGAGAGAGAGAGAGAGAGAGAGAGAGAGAGAGAGAGAGAGAAACAAACCCGATGTATCTGCAAGCGCGATCCGTGATCGCTGTGCAGTTCTCCAAATTCAAGTGCTTGATTTTATGGCAATGTCGACCCAAATTCTCGCAGGTCCTGCAACGAAAAGTTACTTTTTATTGATTTTCTAAAAACTTACGCATCAGTGACCCGTTTGCACTTGAACAGACTGAGGCTTTCGATGTTCTTGCAGCGCGCGGTGAACGCCCGCAGAGAGCTGTCCTGAAAACGATTGATAAGCTACGCCGCGCCCTCTGTCCACAGCGCCGCCATAGCTCAGTCGGTTAGAGCGTGGGTCTAATAAGCCCAAGGTCGCAGGTTCGACCCCTGCTGGCGGCAAATTGTTTTGCACTGTTATATAAATCTAAAATCCAAAGAAAACTTCAAATGCTACAATTCTAATTTTTTTAAATTCACAAACCTGGATATTTTCGCATCCTTTGAGACTCAACTCCTTCAAGAATCCACCGCATCGCCTAGCCAAGTTTTCAATCACGTGAGACTAAAAGATTTTTTTTGTTTATAAATCGATAAATGAATAAATAAAAAAATCGATAAGACTGACCTTGACATCCTTCTGGAAAGTGAATAAATCGACCCGTTGCCAGTTGCTTCCATCGAGGGCCAGCTGATTCCACAATTGGCAGACCTGTGCGCAGCGACACAGGGCTTTCACCTCGAGGTAGGAGAAGATTCTGAAAAAAAATATTTACAAAGTTTATTCTTGAAATGTAAAGTTTGTAAAATAAATAATGTAAATCTTAGTAGCAAAAGCAAAAGAATGCCCAAGACAGGAATCGAACCTGTGTCGCCACGGCCACAACGTGGAGTACTAACCACTATACTACTTGGGCCGATAGTCTTGGCGCCGCGGGGCGCTTATGAACTCAGCGGCGCCGCCGCCACTCACTTGAGAATGCACTCCTTTGGAAGTTTGTTGATGGGAGGGATCTCGTGCGGAGCTGGGGACAAGGTAGTGATTAGGTACATCTGAAAATTGTTTTTATAAAAGAAAAAAATATTTTTTTTAAATTTTCAAATTTTCAAAAAAATTTTGTAATTGTATAAGTTTTAAACCGACTCTGTAGACCCGTTTTCCGGAGAAAAGTTTGCGGATTTTGTCTTTTTGTTTGGTTAGAATCTGGCGCCAACTCTGTCGACGGGGGGTCGAGAGATACGTCACTGTGCGATCGTAGGGATCGTCGAAGTTTGAGTTGAAGGCGGCCACTCGGAGGTTGGCCATTTTGGGGGGTTCTGAAGAAAGAAGGTGAGAGAGAGAGAGGGAGAGGGAGAGAGAGATTGAGAGAGAAAACTTGGAGTCTAACTTGGCCAAAAAGGTTGTTATCGTTGAAATTGTCGTGACATATCACGATACATAAGATCCCGCCCCGCGATGGGGTGAGTCAGAAGACATTCTGTTCTAGCGCTGATCCATGATCTATCTCTCTCTCTGACATCTATCTCTATTTCCTATATCATTACATATATCCTAATAAACATATATAAAGAACCCTGTTGTTATTAGATGCAATATACTAAGATAGGTCAAATATATATTGGACACCCGTCCAAACAGAAATAAGCAAAAATACAAAAAAATATTTTCCTTCAAATTTGATTTAAAAAGTGATTACAAATTGTATTAATGGTTCTCTATGCTCAATGTACCTATGAAAAACAAAATATCCGAGGGAGGATCCGAACTCGGATCGTCAGATTTGCAAGCTAGCCCACTACCACTCGGCCAGAGGGCGCAGGCCGCCTGCCGACCCCGTAGCGGAGTGGTAGCGTCCTCGCTTGTAAATCTGACGACCCGAGTTCGGATCCAACCTGTGATATTTTGTTTTGCCTTAATGAATTCACCATTTAGAGTCATTAAAATGCGTTTCAAATCACTTTTAATCAATTTTCAATTAATAATTGTTCAAACATCTGTCAAAATGATTTTGAAGACCATTTTAAAACGATGAAAACAAAGATTTTTAAATTTTCCAAGCTGCTCTTTCCTGAAAATTTGTAAAAAAAAAAAGTCATCAGAAACCTATTTGATTAATCACCACTGCTCATTTCATCTATGCAAAACAAAATATCCGAGGGAGGATCCGAACTCGGGTCGTTAGATTTACAAGCGAGACCACTACCACTCGGCCTCAGGGTGCGGGCCGCTCAATTGAAATCGCTGGCGCAGTGGCAGTGTCCTCGCTTGCTAATCTGAAGACCCGAGTTCGGATCCACCCTGTGGTATTTTGTTTTGACTTGATAATTTCAACATTTAGGGCTAATAAATTAAATTTGTGATCATTTTTCATCATCTTTCAGGGAAGATCTGCTCAAAAAGAGCCAAAAAAGACATAATCATTTTTAAAATCAATTTAAGATTTTTTAAAAATCCAAGAAAGTTAAATGGTTTAAATAAAAGTGTTAGGAAAGAAGACCCATTTTTGTTGTGACGGAGGTAACACTGATGGTGGTCACCTTGGCCTCGAGGAATTCGTCACGGAAACAAAGGGACTCCCGAGGTCGCCGGCTGGCACCAATTGCGGGGGCGCCAGCCGGCTGTCAGTAAGTGGCAGGGATTCTTAATTTTCTTAAGGAATCTTAGGATATATTTAAGCTTTCTTAGGTTTTTAAGGAAAATTGTAAATTGACTGGGTGTGATAGAAGCGAATGTGGCGGGAGAAAGGGGGAAAGTGCATCTGAGACGTCCTTACTCAGGGTGACGCAGAGAGAGCAATGGGTCCAAATGACCCACGATTTGTCTCTGATCGCATACTTTGTACTTTGAATCACTCTAGGTAGGTAAGGTAAGGTAGGTTTTCTCTCTCTCTCTCTCTCTCTCTCTCTCTCTCTCCCTTTCTCTCTATCTCCCTTTCTCTTTCTCTATCTCTCTCTATATCTCTCTATCTCTATCTCTATCTCTATCTCTATCTCTATCTCTATCTCTATCTCTATCTCTCTCTCTCTCTCTCTTTCTCTCTATCTCCCTTTCTCTTTCTCTCTCTCTCTCTCTCTCTCTCTATCTCTCTTTCTCTTTCTCTTTCTCTCTCTCTCTCTCTCCAAAAGGCGTATAAAAGAAGAAATCGTGTAAGATGACATCTGTCAAGCGATTAGAGTGGCAGCAGATGTCTGCTGGAACCAATGAATGGCACAACAGAATTTGAACCGGTCAGATATAAATCTTCAAGCAAGGAAGAGGGGAAATGGCACGGAAAAACGGCCTTGACGCGCTTATTTGGGAGCTAATTGTGGGTTTAACCTCCTTTTCTGACTCTGCGTCTCTAACCCTCGTTCGGTCTCTAACTGTCTGCGTCTCTAAACCTCATTCGGTCTCTAACTGTCTGCGTCTCTAACCCTCATTCGGTCTCTAACTGTCTGCGTCTCTAAACCTCATTCGGTCTTTAACTCTCTGCGTCTCTAACCCTCGTTCGGTCTCTAACTGTCTGCGTCTCTAACCCTCATCCGGTCTCTAACTGTCTGCGTCTCTAACCCTCGTTCGGTCTCTAACTGTCTGCGTCTCTAAACCTCATTCGTCTCTAACTGTCTGCGTCTCTAACCCTCATTCGGTCTCTAACTGTCTGCGTCTCTAACCCACGTTCTCTCTCTCTCTCTCTCTCTCTCTCTCTCTCTACCTGATTCTGTTTTGCTTGAATAGTCGGATGAGTCCGTGAATGCATCGCAAGACGCTTCGCTTTCCGAGACCGACTTCCCCTCACCTAAAAATCCCAATTTCTCAATTTCTCTCTTTTTCTCTACCTCCGTCTCGGCGTCTTCCTCGTCTCGCCCTATTACAATATCTAAAAAAATATCTTTATTACAAAATTCCTTCTCAAAAATCACCTGATTCGGTTATCGGCATCTATTTTGCGGATATGCTTGGAATGAGCCTCTGAGTATTTCTGAGAAAAAAAACATAACAAAGTTTTAAATAAGTTTTAAGAAAAAAAACAAGGATATATAGAATCGATAGACAAAAAGCAAAGATTTGATCTCGGGCGGGCTCGAACCGCCGGCCTTCTGTGTGTTAGACAGATGTGATAACCACTACACCACGAGATCGCTGTGGCAGACAGCGGGCGCCCCGCCTAAATATCAACGGCCCGGCGCTTGGCATTAGGGTGAGCAATTTCTGCGGGCTTTTCTTCGTTTCTTGGAGGAAAAGGAAGGAAAACACCATTTTCCTCTTTACTAAAGTTTAAAAAAACAATTTTTCCTTGAATTTTTGTCCAAAATGTTGGGAAAATTGGTTTTAAAAGAGGTTTTTTGAGGTTTCAACATAGAAAGTGCCTTCAAAACAAAGCTAAAGAGAAAGAAAACCCTGAAAACTGAAAGAAAATGTTTAAAAAATCAATTTCTTAACGATTTCCCAGGATTGGGAATGGAAGAGGAAGCGGGGGGGGGGGGGGGGGACGGCGGCGGCGCCGGCGATCGAAGACTGTCCTGCAAGGGCAGAGGCCCCAGCAACAGAAGCACTATCGACCCTGAGGTCACCTGCCAGCTGTCTGCAATTTCGTCTCAGAACCCATCACGTACCAGGAACCAGATTTCACAATGAGACGCCCCCCATCCGCGATGCCTGCGGGCGCCGCTGCCCTCTTAAAGGACACCGCGCCGCCTAGCTGTCACGGTCCTGTGGTGTAGTGGTTATCACGTCTGCTTCACACGCAGAAGGTCGCCGGTTCGATCCCGGCCAGGACCTACTTTTTGCTTTTTGTAAACAAAGTTGTTTCCTTCTATTAATAAGGTCTATTTTTCAATTATACATCGATTTTCTAAAGAATTTAATCTCCTTGTTTTGAAAAACAAGCCTGTTTTCGCTTGCAAGACGCTGATCAAACACTGGCAATATTTGTCGTCCGACAGATTTTCTTCATAATAAAAGTGAAAATATAGTTTTCTCTCGTTTTAACTATAAAAATATAGTTTTTATCGAATTTAAAAAAAAAGATTATTGAAAAACAAACCTCGAAACAGGTTTAAAAAAGGGTAATTTTTACCCTTTTGGGGGTAAAACTAATTTTTTTTTTGAAATTTCCCAATTTCCTCTATTTTCCGGTCCCTTTGTTGGTCCCGAAACGATCCCATAAAATGGCCTCTATCCCGTCTGTGTTCGGCGACAAGTGGCCATTATTTAGCGTCCTGGGTGCAATTGCACTTTTCGTACAGGTGGTCTCCGATCTCCATTTCTGGTTGTAATAAAACTATATTTTTAATTTTAAATCCCATTTTAGTTAAAGTTTTAATTGAATAAATTTAGAAATTGAAAAAATAAGAAAATTTTTATTTTTAATTTTTTTCGTTTTTTTTTTATTTTTTCTATATTTTCATTTTCTTTCTAAATTTTCAATTTAAAATCCCATTTTAGTTAAAGTTTTAATTAAATAAATTAGGAATTTGAAAAAAAGGAAGAAAAACAAAAGACACGTGACAGCCGCGATTTGGTGCCAGCCAGCTGACTCGAACGCGCGCGCTTTCGTTCCAAGACCACCCAGATCGCCGGAACCAGTTTGTACCGGGCGGGAAATTCAAATTTTCACTTTATACTTATATTTTTGTTATTTTTTACTTTAAAATGATTTAAAATACTTTAATTTAAATATAATATACCAAAATAGGAAAAAGGAAGGACTACAGTAGGCAGAATGGGGGCTTTTTGTTGTTGTCGGCCTGGAACCACGTGAGGATAATGCAAATTTATCATTGTTTTCGTGGCGAGAGTAATTTGCGTGCGGGAAAGCGAAAACTAGCTGAAAATTGCGGTTGGCGCGCCTGGCACGACATTTTCGGTGCGACATTTTCGGGGCGACGGGCTGGGGTCCGGTGGGATTACGGTAGGCATTGTTCCGGTGGATTTAGGGAGGAGGGAGACTTGGAACGTACGTGCCCGTCGAGCAGTCACGGGTTCGCTCAGCTGAGCGCTCGAAGGGAGGGCTCTGGCCTCTCCCCCGTTCCTGTACTCTCTCGCCCTCTGCGGCGTCTGCGTCTCCTGGCGCCGAGTGGTCTATCACTGATTTCTCGTCGTCTGCGTCTCTCGTCTATCGGGGCAGCCATCAGCTGTTTACGGGCGGAGGGAGGGCTGTCCATTCTTGCGCTGGTCATCCGGGCAGACACCGTCTGGTACCGTTTTTGGGACAACGAAGGGATCCGGTTTCTGAAGGGAAAAACTATGGGAAATTGGAGAGAGAGAGAGAGAGAGAGAGAGAGAGAGAGAGAGAGAGAGAGAGGGAGAGAGAGGGAGAGAGAGACATAGACATAGACATAGACAGAAACAGAAACAGAGACTCTCTTTCTCTGTCTCTAACCCTCTCTCTCTCTATCTTTTTCTCCCTATCTCTTTCTCTCTCTCTCTCTCTTTTTAACCTTCTCTCTCTCTCTCTCTCTTTGTCTATATGTCTCTCTCTCTCTCTCTCTCTCTCTCTCTCTCTCTCTCTCTCTCTAATAGTCTTTGTAACATACTTTCTCTTAACCCTCTTTTTCTAAACCTCTCTTTGTCTATCTCTCTAACCTCTGTCTCTCTCTCTAAACTCTTTCTCTAACTCTCTCTCTAACCTCTGTCTCTCTCTAACCTTTGTATCTCTCTCTAACCTGTGTCAATCTTTCTAACCCTATTTCTCTAACTCTCTTTTTGTCTAACCCTCTCTCTCTCTCTCTCTCTCTCTCTCTCTCTCTCTCTCTCTCTCTCTCTCTAACCCTCTTTCTTCAGCTTTTCTCTTTCTAAGCCATTCTCTCTAACCCTCTCTCCAACCCTCTCTGTCTAATCATCTCTCTCTCTCTCTCTCTCTCTCTCTCTCTCTCTCTATCTATCTATCTATCTATCTATCTATCTATCTAACCCTCTCTTTGTCTCTAACACTTTCTCTCTCTAATCGTATCTCTGTTTAACCCTCTCTGTAAAACTCTCTCTCTAACCCTCTCTCTCATCTTCTCTGTCTCCCTCTCTATCTCTCTAACCTTCTCTATCTGTATCTCTCTCTCTCCATCTAAACCTCTTTCTAACCATTTATCTAACCCTCTCCTTCTATAATGCTCTCTCTATCTCTCTAACCGTCTCTCTCAATTCATCTCTCTTTAATCCCTCTCTCTAACAACTTCTATCTATCTCTCTCTCTCTCTCCAGTTACAGTAAACCCAGATGGTGATTGATCCAAAACTTTGTATTTTTTCCAAAACAGTCGGATGATCCACAATCGAACATGGCTGTTAACAACCACGACAAACCACGGCACAGGAATGAAGGAAAAAATAACTGCGTAGGCTAAAAAATTTCATAAATTTCGAGGAAAAAATTAAATTTTACGTTCAGTCAAATCTAGTAGTCTAGCAAGTTCCTCATCTTCTGATACCCATACTGAGTACATATATAATGCCTTAAAAATAATATAATTAAAATTACTAAAAAAATTTTAAATATTAAACACTTATATTAATTTGTTTTAAACTTGTATTATTTAAAAATTAAACTTACTAAAATTTAAAAAAAATTATTTAAAAAAAACATAAATAGTACTGTACTTACGTAAATGAGGCTCAAAAAAGCAATCGATAAACTTGACCAAAAGGAAATCAAAAAACTTCGTAATTTAATTTTTCCTTTATTGATTTTCATTGTTATTATTAATTTTGTGATCGATATGCCGATTGATATGCAAATCATCAGAAAGCAAAGAAGTCCCAGTGGGCCTTCGATAACCTAAAATTGTTTTTTTTTTAAATTAAAAATTGTGTAAAAACAAATGCGGTATAAAAATTGTCGTTATTATCAAAATCGATATAAACGTAGCAGGATGAATTATCGTAGATTAGGTGTCCATTTCCTAATATGAATAGGCTTGGGAAATAGATTAGAAAAGGGATTAGGACTATAGCATAAGAAATTGGTTTTAGGAAACGGTTCCAAATCTGAAATTGATTAGGGAGAGAGGAGAGAGAGAGAAATTAAAGACGCAGACAGTTAGAGACCGAATGAGGGTTAGAGACACAGACAGTTAGAGACCGAATGAGGGTTAGAGACGCAGACAGTTAGAGACCGAATGAGGGTTAGAGACGCAGACAGTTAGAGACCGAATGAGGGTTAGAGACGCAGACAGTTAGAGACCGAATGAGGGTTAGAGACGCAGACAGTTAGAGACCGAACGAGGGTTAGAGACGCAGACAGTTAGAGACCGAATGAGGGTTAGAGACGCAGACAGTTAGAGACCGAATGAGGGTTAGAGACGCAGACAGTTAGAGACCGAATTAGGGTCAGAGACGCAGAGAGTTAGAGACCGAACGAGGGTTAGAGACGCAGACAGTTAGAGACCGAATGAGGGTTAGAGACGCAGAGTCAGAAAAGGAGGTTAAACCCACAATTAGCTCCCAAATAAGCGCGTCAAGGCCGTTTTTCCGAGACGCAGAGTAACCCACCTTAAAATAAGTAAGTGGAAACATTATAACACTTAATTGATATACAGAAATAGTCATAGCAGAAAAAAATGTTGAAAGAAAAAATACACCCAGTAAAAACCAATTTATGACCAAACTAATATTTCCCGATAATATCCGTTTGAAACTTTCAAAAAATGGTGGAAATGTTATAATTTGGGCGTATAAATAAAACAGCCAGTAATAAATTAAATTCTGAAAAGTTGGTTTGAAAAATTGATAAATTTCATTAATTTACTTACCAAAATACAAGATTGAGTGAATAAAGAGACAAATATTGGACAGTAGCTGTTGGAATGACGGCGGATACAGTAAATAACTATGAAATAGAGAATGGTTGAAGGAATGGCGTAGATAAGGCCGTAGAAGTTGTTGAAAAGAGAGATCAGGGTAGTTCCAGAGGGACAAGTTGGATTTTCGGTGGAGTCGTTCATAGTTGGATGATAATATGGCTCCTAAATAGAGAGAGACATAGAGAGAGAGACATAGAGAGAGAGAGAGAGAGAGATAGAGAGAAACAGAGAGAGAGAAAAGGGAAAGTATGAGTATGTGGGTGTATGTGACTGAGTGTGTAAATGTGTGCATGTGTATGTGGACGTATGAAGGACATGAGAAAAGTACGTGTGACAGAGAAGGAGAAAATGTGATTCGTGTTTTACTGCCTTTAAAGGTCTTTTTCAACAACCTTAAAAACATTTTTAAAAGAATTCTTAAAAGAATTCTATCAGATTTTTATTTGAAGCCCACGCTATTAAATTTCTCGAATCGTTTGGGTTGGCCAAATTGCAGAAAGCAAGAGGGACAGGTGACTAGCATAGGGAAAACTCAGACCAGACAAACATCGAGGGTTCAAATCCACACCTTGGTAAACAATTTTTTTATTAATTTTAAATTTTTATAGTGTAATAAAATATGTAAAAATTGTCATAACTCCCTTCAACATTGTTATATTGACAAATGAGGGGGCTTATTTATTCGATAGATAACAATAAACCAAAACAAGGATATTTAAGGTCCCTTCTCGCCTTGCAAGGTTAACTGCCGAAAAATGACAAAAAAGGTGAAAAATTTACAAAAAAAAATTTAGGGTTTTCGACTACCGCAACTTTATGCTTAAAAGGCGAGAATCTGGACTATGCCAAATTTTCACTTTCAAACGAATTTTTAACTAAAATAGTCACCTTTGATTTTTGATCTGAACGTTTATTTCAACGCGGAATTTTACGTATAAATCAATGATAATCATAACTGTTTCCTGGCCTCTATAGTGAAAGCCCGAAAACCTCGAAAAACATAGTTTTTAATGGTTTTTTGAGATTCTCAGTTTCAGGAGCAACACCCGTATGTTCTTATTATTATTTTCGGTGTTATGGTTGAATTTCCTACATTTTCATATATATGACTTTGATGTTTGAAAATATTTGAAAATTTTAAGTTGAAATTTTTGACCTACCGTAACCCGGGCAAAAAAAATCGATATTGAACTGAAACTTTCAGAATAAGGTTTTTAGGCTATAGGAAGGTTATATACCACTTTAGAGCCAAATTGAAGGCATAAATAAAATCTCTGTCGACTTTTACTGAAACGAAGTCTTAACCAGCGCTAAGGCTTGAATTTGAAGGAACTAGATTTGGCTTCGACTATATAAGGTTGAAAAGGTGTTTTCTCTGAATTTGCAGTTCGCTTACCCGCGCCATTCAAAGTAAAATTCTATGCGTGAAATGTAACGAACTCGGTGTTCTCTGGACCACCCATAAGGAAACGTCAGGTGAACGAAGACCTCCCATGGCTTGCGAAATTTTAATTGGCATATCAAATTTTAATTTGCATATCTTATTCGATAGCTCGTTTTACGCTGACAAATAGTGTAAGTGACCACATCAGGCGTTTTCACGGAAAATGTTTCACTAGAGTCAAAAAACCACCAAAAATTTGAACAAATATCTGTTTTTCACATTTCTCTCTCTCTTTCTTTCTCTCTCTCTCTCTCTCTCTCTCTCTCTCTCCGCAATAAAATCCAACTTCTTTATTTATTATGTGAAGAAATAGTCACAGTAAATTGTGAAACTTTGTATTTTTTCCAAAACAGTCGGATGATCCACAATCGAACATGGCTGTTAACAACCACAACAAACCACGGTACAGGAATAAAGGAAAAAACAACTGCATAAGCTAAAAAAAACTTATTTATTATAAGTTTAATTTTCATTAAAAATTTAATTTTAAATTTAATTTTAATTAAAATTTAATTTTTAAATTTAAGAAAAAAAATTTAATTTAAATTTAAATTTTATTAATAATTCAAATTTAAATTTTATTAAAAATTTAAATTCAATTTTATTAAATTTTTAGTTTTAAATTTAATTTTTTAAAATGTTAATTTTTGATTTAATTTTTAAAAATTTTAATTTTAAATTAAATTAAAATTTTAATTTTTAATTTAATTTTTAAAATAAAATTTTAAAAAAACTTTACCTTCAGCCGAAAACAGAAGCCTAATGAAATCAACTTCTGATACATATTTTGAATACATATATAATGCCTGAAAAAAAACAATTAAATACAAACTACATTAAAACTTTTTAAAATTTTTAAAAATACTGTACTTACATAAAGGAGACTAAAAAAAGCAATAGATAAACTTGACCAGAAGGAAATCAAAAAACTTCGAAATTTCATTTTTCCATTATTGATTTTCATTGTTATTATTAATTTTGTAATCGATATTACAAGTGATATGATAATTATGAGAAAACAAAGAAGCCCTAGTGCACCTTCGATGATCTGCAATTATTTAAAAAAATTGTTTTTTTTTCTTCAAAAAAAGTTAGAAACCAGTGATGTATAGACGTTTTCGTTGTCATATACTATAGCAATGTATGAGTTGCATGATGAATTATCAATTATGTAAAATAAATGGGCATTTCCCAAAAGTAAAGGAAGGGGGAAGTAGATTAGAGATGGAATTAGGATTATTGCGCAATTGATAAATTTTATGAAGCGCTGCCAAATCTGAAATTTGTTAAGAGAGAGAGAGAGAGAGAGAGAGAGAGAGAGAGAGAGCGTGACTGAGAACGTGAGTGAGTGAGACCGTGAGACCGTGAGACCGTGAGTAAGGGTGTGAGTGAGAAAGTGCAAACGTGAGTAGGTAAGTGAGTAAGAACTTGAGTGTGTGAGACCGTGAGAATGTGAGTAAATGAGAAAGTGAAAACGTGAGTGAGTGAGTAGGTAAGCGAGTGAGAACGTGAGTGAAAACGTGAGTGTGTGAGACCGTGAGAATGTGATAACGTGAGTAAATGAGAAAGTGAAAACGTGAGTGAGAACTTGAGTGTTGAGACCGTGAGAACGTGATAAGGTGACCACGTGAGTAGGTAAGTGAGTGTGTGAGACCGTGAGACCGTGAGTAACTGTGTAAGTGAGAACGTGAGAACGGGAATAGATAAGCGAGTGAGAACGTGAGTGATGTATGTGTATGCGTATAGTTGTGTATGTGTGTGAGTGTGTGCGAGTGTGTGATAGTGTGTGTGAGTGACCTATGTACGTGTGTATGGGTGTTGTGAGAGTGTGTTTAAGTAAGTCCGCATGTTTGACGGTGTGTATGTGAGTGAGTTAGTCAGTGTGTGTGAGAGAGAGAGAAAGAGTGAGTGAGAGTGTGCATGTGCATGTGTGTATGTGTCTGAGTGTGAATGTGAGTGTATGTATGTATGCTTGGGGGTGTGAGTGTGCGTGTGTCAACTATGTGTATGTGTGGGATTGTATATGAGTGTGTGGATGTGTTGTCGCCGTTTCCGGTAGGAACGTCGAATTAACGAATTCCTTAACTTTACGAATTCCTTAACTTTACGAATTCCTTAACTTTACGAATTCCTTAACTTTACGAATCGCTTAACTTTACGAATCGCTTAACTTTACGAATTCCTTAATTTTACGAATTCCTTAACTTTACGAATCGCTAAACTTTTCGAATTCCTTAACTTAAAGTTAAAGAGAACTCAGCCAGAACTACTGATTAAAGGTCCCATTCTTAAGCGCGCTCCGTTGCGAATTGTACCGTAACCCCCGGAGCCCGCGAACTGACGCAATTCAAACGCCTCAGTCGAGGCTCTGCGCTGACGCTGACCGGTCGTCTGTTGAATTGCTAATGGTTTTCCTGCTGAATTGTAAGGTTAGTGTTTACTGGTAATTCTCGCCATTTGGGCAACTTGAAATGTATAAATCTGATTTAACCCGTGAGATCTCCAATCTCACAGGTCCTAGGCTTCTGACTTATGGCAATTGACCCTTGGGGAAAATGTTCCGTTGTTCCGTTGCTTATTCTTCCATTTCAGAACTGTTCTACTGATGTTCTGTGGAAGACTGATGCATTTCTGAAGCCTGCTGTCCTGCGTCGACCCGTCATGCAGGTGCGCTGCCCATTTGCTGTCTGTTTATTTTGTGTTATAAGTTAGTAAGAGGCTTCGAGCGCAAGCTGAGTTCCGTGGGGTTTGGGAACGTCACTGTGCTTGAATAATCACTACGCTCTTCTACGGTTGATACGAGGGAACCACCGCTCCGCATTTGTGGGCCAACTTTGAACCGCGTGCCAACTTGAAGATCTTATTATGGCGAGCAGAGCCTGGAAAAGATAGCGCCTAAACATAAACTATCCCCACATGGAGATAAGTGCGTGAAAGTAGCGATATGTGTGTCAATGTGAGTGTGAGTGAGTATGTGTGTATGAATGTGTATGTATGTAAGTGTGATTGCGTGTCTGATTGTGTAACTGTATGATTGTGAGTATATGTGTGCATTAGTGAGTGTGTAAGTGATATGTATGTGTATGCAAATATGAGAGTGGGAATGTGTGAGTGTGAATGTGATTGTGAGTGTTTTGTGGAATGTCTGTAAGTGTGAGTATGTGAATGTGTGTACGTATGAAAGTGTATGTGATACCGTTCGAGTGTATATATGTATCTGTGTAAGTGTGCATATGTGTATATGAACGTGTGTATGTGTGGGTGTAAGTGTGTGAATATGTGGGCGTGTGCATATGTGTGTGTGTGAGAGTGTGTGCGCGCGTGTGTGAGAGAGAAAGTGTGTGTGTGTGTGTGTGTGAGTGAGTGAGATACTAACTCTACCTTAAAATAAGTAAATGGAAACATAATAACAGTTAATTGATAGACAGAAATAGTCATAGCAGCAAAGAAAGTTGAAATAAACAATACGGTCAAAAAGAACGAATTAATGACCAATCCAATATTTCCCGATAATAGCGGTTCCCAAAAATCAAAAAATGGTGGAAAAGTAATAATTTTTGAAATTAAAAAGTACATCCAGTAGGTAATTAAATTCTAAAATGTTAATTTTAAAAAATGTTTAATTTTTTTTAATTTCGCTTATTTACTTACCAAAATACAAGATTGAGTGAATAAAGAGACAAATATTGGACAGTAGCTGTTGGAATGACGGCGGATGCAGTAAATAACTAAGAAATAGAGAATGGTTGAAGGAATGGCGTAGATTAGGCCGTAGAAGTTGTTGAAAAGGGAGATGAGGGTAGTTTCAGAAGGACAAGTTGGATTTTCCGAGGAATTGTTCATGGTGGGATAGTTGAATTAATCCTAAATAGAGAGAGACATTGAGAGAGAGAGAGAGAGAGAGATCGGACGAAGATTAGAGACGCAGACAGTTAGAGACTGAATGAGGGTTAGAGACGCAGATAGTTATAGATGCTGTTAGGGAGAGTGTGATAGACAGAGTGATAGAGAGAGAAAGAGAAAGAGAGAGAGAGAGAGAAATGTGGTTTTATGAAGATAGGAAGTTCACTGCATTGCATTTCGATTTGAGGCGTCTTTCAGAGCAGTTATCTATGCGTAAAATGTTTCCTTTACGAACTTGGTTTTCACATGACCACCCATATAAAAATTCCAGTAGACCAAAGAACACCTCCCATGAAGGAAATAGTGTAAACAAGAAAAAAGGCCTGAATAAGGTCTACTTGCCCTTGACTAACATAAGGGCTAGACCATAATGAACTTAACAAACCAATACCTTTGAGACTTTAGGAACCAAGGCTAAAAGGATGTTATAACCCACGATATTAAAAACCTTGAATCATTAAGGAACTTATGAATTCCTTAACTTTACGAAGCTCAGAAAAACTTACTCTATCTGGTAATTGAAGAAGCTGACGAATGCTCACAAAAAAAAGTTTGTGGTCAAAAATCACATAAGGGTCCCCCCTTATGTGATTTATCATCTGAGGCTTTTAGAGACCAAAACTCCCTCAATTTAAAACATTTCTCTGCATGTTTATAGGTTTTCGGAATCAGCATACTGTACTCTTTCTGGTAAATAAAAACGAGAAAGATTGGTTTCAAAAAATATTTTTTGAAAAAATCACAAGGGTCTTATGTGATTTTCTATCGGAATTTGGGAAACGCAAGAAAACAAAAATGTCATCCTTCCACAGAAGGATGAAAAAAAAATTTAAAAAAACTAAAAAAAGGAAAACGAAAATGTCATCTTTCCACAGAAGGATGAAAAATAAAAAAAATAAAAAAGGAAAATGAAAATGTCTTCCTTCCACAGAAGGATGAAAAATAAAAAAAATAAAAATAAAAAAAGGAAAATGAAAATGTCATCCTTCCACAGAAGGATGAAAAATGAAAAAAACTAAAAATAAAAAGGAAAATGAAAATGTCTTCCTTCCACAGAAGGATGAAAAATGAAAAATAAAAAAAAAATAAAAATAAAAAAGGAAAATGAAAATGTCATCCTTCCACAGAAGGATGAAAAATAAAAAAAATAAAAATAAAAAAAGGAAAATGAAAATGTCATCCTTCCACAGAAGGATGAAAAATGAAAAATAAAAAAAAAATAAAAATAAAAAAGGAAAATGAAAATGTCATCCTTCCACAGAAGGATGAAAAATAAAAAAAATAAAAATAAAAAAGGAAAATAAAAATGTCTTCCTTCCACAGAAGGATGAAAAATAAAAAAAATAAAAATAAAAAAGGAAAATGAAAATGTCTTTCTTCCACAGAAGGATGAAAAATAAAAAAAATAAAAATAAAAAAGGAAAATGAAAATGTCTTCCTTCCACAGAAGGATGAAAAATGAAAAATAAAAAAAATAAAAATAAAAAGGAAAATGAAAATGTCATCCTTCCACAGAAGGATGAAAAATAAAAAAAATAAAAATAAAAAAGGAAAATGAAAATGTCTTCCTTCCACAGAAGGATGAAAAATGAAAAATAAAAAAAATAAAAATAAAAAGGAAAATGAAAATGTCATCCTTCCACAGAAGGATGAAAAATAAAAAATAAAAATAAAAAAGGAAAATGAAAATGTCTTCCTTCCACAGAAGGATGAAAAATGAAAAATAAAAAAAATAAAAATAAAAAGGAAAATGAAAATGTCATCCTTCCACAGAAGGATGAAAAATAAAAAAAATAAAAATAAAAAAGGAAAATGAAAATGTCATCCTTCCACAGAAGGATGAAAAATAAAAAAAATAAAAATAAAAAAGGAAAATGAAAATGTCTTCCTTCCACAGAAGGATGAAAAATGAAAAATAAAAAAAAATAAATAAAAAAGTAAAATGAAAATGTCTTTCTTCCACAGAAGGATGAAAAATAAAAAAAATAAAAATAAAAAAGGAAAATGAAAATGTCTTCCTTCCACAGAAGGATGAAAAATAAAAAAAATAAAAATAAAAAAGGAAAATGAAAATGTCTTCCTTCCACAGAAGGATGAAAAATAAAAAAAATAAAAATAAAAAAGGAAAATGAAAATGTCTTCCTTCCACAGAAGGATGAAAAATAAAAAAAATAAAAATATAAAAGTAAAATGAAAATGTCTTCCTTCCACAGAAGGATGAAAAATGAAAAATAAAAAAAATAAAAATAAAAAGGAAAATGAAAATGTCATCCTTCCACAGAAGGATGAAAAATAAAAAAAATAAAAATAAAAAAGTAAAATGAAAATGTCTTCCTTCCACAGAAGGATGAAAAATGAAAAATAAAAAAAAATAAATAAAAAAGTAAAATGAAAATGTCTTTCTTCCACAGAAGGATGAAAAATAAAAAAAATAAAAATAAAAAAGGAAAATGAAAATGTCTTCCTTCCACAGAAGGATGAAAAATAAAAAAATAAAAATAAAAAAGGAAAATGAAAATGTCTTCCTTCCACAGAAGGATGAAAAATAAAAAAAATAAAAATAAAAAAGGAAAATGAAAATGTCTTCCTTCCACAGAAGGATGAAAAATAAAAAAAATAAAAATAAAAAAGTAAAATGAAAATGTCTTTCTTCCACAGAAGGATGAAAAATAAAAAAAATAAAAATAAAAAGGAAAATGAAAATGTCTTCCTTCCACAGAAGGATGAAAAATAAAAAAAAAATAAAAAAGTAAAATGAAAATGTCATCCTTCCACAGAAGGATGAAAAATAAAAAAAATAAAAATAAAAAAGGAAAATGAAAATGTCTTTCTTCCACAGAAGGATGAAAAATAAAAAAAATAAAAATAAAAAAGGAAAATGAAAATGTCTTCCTTCCACAGAAGGATGAAAAATGAAAAATAAAAAAAATAAAAATAAAAAGGAAAATGAAAATGTCATCCTTCCACAGAAGGATGAAAAATAAAAAAAAAATAAAAAAGTAAAATGAAAATGTCTTTCTTCCACAGAAGGATGAAAAATGAAAAATAAAAAAAATAAAAATAAAAAGGAAAATGAAAATGTCATCCTTCCACAGAAGGATGAAAAATAAAAAAAATAAAAATAAAAAAGGAAAATGAAAATGTCATCCTTCCACAGAAGGATGAAAAATAAAAAAAATAAAAATAAAAAAGTAAAATGAAAATGTCTTCCTTCCACAGAAGGATGAAAAATGAAAAATAAAAAAAAAATAATAAAAAATTTAAATGAAAATGTCTTTCTTCCACAGAAGGATGAAAAATAAAAAAAATAAAAATAAAAAAGTAAAATGAAAATGTCTTCCTTCCACAGAAGGATGAAAAATGAAAAATAAAAAAAATAAAAATAAAAAGGAAAATGAAAATGTCATCCTTCCACAGAAGGATGAAAAATAAAAAAAAAATAAAAAAGTAAAATGAAAATGTCTTTCTTCCACAGAAGGATGAAAAATGAAAAATAAAAAAAATAAAAATAAAAAGGAAAATGAAAATGTCTTTCTTCCACAGAAGGATGAAAAATAAAAAAAATAAAAATAAAAAAGGAAAATGAAAATGTCTTCCTTCCACAGAAGGATGAAAAATAAAAAAAATAAAAATAAAAAAGTAAAATGAAAATGTCTTCCTTCCACAGAAGGATGAAAAATGAAAAATAAAAAAAAATAAATAAAAAAGTAAAATGAAAATGTCTTTCTTCCACAGAAGGATGAAAAATAAAAAAAATAAAAATAAAAAAGTAAAATGAAAATGTCTTCCTTCCACAGAAGGATGAAAAATGAAAAATAAAAAAAATAAAAATAAAAAGGAAAATGAAAATGTCATCCTTCCACAGAAGGATGAAAAATAAAAAAAAAATAAAAAAGTAAAATGAAAATGTCTTTCTTCCACAGAAGGATGAAAAATAAAAAAAATAAAAATAAAAAAGGAAAATGAAAATGTCTTTCTTCCACAGAAGGATGAAAAATAAAAAAAATAAAAATAAAAAAGGAAAATGAAAATGTCTTCCTTCCACAGAAGGATGAAAAATGAAAAATAAAAAAAATAAAAATAAAAAGGAAAATGAAAATGTCATCCTTCCACAGAAGGATGAAAAATAAAAAAAATAAAAATAAAAAAGGAAAATGAAAATGTCATCCTTCCACAGAAGGATGAAAAATAAAAAAAATAAAAATAAAAAAGGAAAATGAAAATGTCTTTCTTCCACAGAAGGATGAAAAATAAAAAAAATAAAAATAAAAAAGTAAAATGAAAATGTCTTCCTTCCACAGAAGGATGAAAAATGAAAAATAAAAAAAAATAAATAAAAAAGTAAAATGAAAATGTCTTCCTTCCACAGAAGGATGAAAAATGAAAAATAAAAAAAAATAAATAAAAAAGTAAAATGAAAATGTCTTTCTTCCACAGAAGGATGAAAAATAAAAAAAATAAAAATAAAAAAGGAAAATGAAAATGTCTTCCTTCCACAGAAGGATGAAAAATAAAAAAAAATAAAAATAAAAAAGGAAAATGAAAATGTCTTCCTTCCACAGAAGGATGAAAAATAAAAAAAAATAAAAATAAAAAAGGAAAATGAAAATGTCTTCCTTCCACAGAAGGATGAAAAATAAAAAATAAAAAATAAAAAAGTAAAATGAAAATGTCTTTCTTCCACAGAAGGATGAAAAATAAAAAAAAATAAAAATAAAAAAGGAAAATGAAAATGTCTTCCTTCCACAGAAGGATGAAAAATAAAAAAAAAAAATAAAAAAGTAAAATGAAAATGTCTTCCTTCCACAGAAGGATGAAAAATAAAAAAGTAAAATGAAAATGTCTTTCTTCCACAGAAGGATGAAAAATAAAAAAAAATAAAAATAAAAAAGGAAAATGAAAATGTCTTCCTTCCACAGAAGGATGAAAAATAAAAAAAATAAAAATAAAAAAGGAAAATGAAAATGTCTTCCTTCCACAGAAGGATGAAAAATAAAAAAAAAAAATAAAAAAGTAAAATGAAAATGTCTTCCTTCCACAGAAGGATGAAAAATAAAAAAAATAAAAATAAAAAAGGAAAATGAAAATGTCTTCCTTCCACAGAAGGATGAAAAATGAAAAATAAATAAAAATAAATAAAAAAGTAAAATGAAAATGTCTTCCTTCCACAGAAGGATGAAAAATAAAAAAAAAAATAAAAAAGTAAAATGAAAATGTCTTCCTTCCACAGAAGGATGAAAAATAAAAAAAATAAAAATAAAAAAGGAAAATGAAAATGTCTTCCTTCCACAGAAGGATGAAAAATGAAAAATAAAAAAAAATAAATAAAAAAGTAAAATGAAAATGTCTTTCTTCCACAGAAGGATGAAAAATAAAAAAAAATAAAAATAAAAAAGGAAAATGAAAATGTCTTCCTTCCACAGAAGGATGAAAAATAAAAAAAAAAATAAAAAAGTAAAATGAAAATGTCTTCCTTCCACAGAAGGATGAAAAATGAAAAATAAATAAAAATAAATAAAAAAGTAAAATGAAAATGTCTTCCTTCCACAGAAGGATGAAAAATAAAAAAAAAATAAAAAAGTAAAATGAAAATGTCTTCCTTCCACAGAAGGATGAAAAATAAAAAAAATAAAAATAAAAAAGGAAAATGAAAATGTCTTCCTTCCACAGAAGGATGAAAAATGAAAAATAAATAAAAATAAATAAAAAAGTAAAATGAAAATGTCTTTCTTCCACAGAAGGATGAAAAATAAAAAAAATAAAAATAAAAAAGTAAAATGAAAATGTCTTCCTTCCACAGAAGGATGAAAAATAAAAAAAATAAAAAGGAAAATGAAAATGTCTTCCTTCCACAGAAGGATGAAAAATGAAAAATAAAAAAATAAAAATAAAAAAGTAAAATGAAAATGTCTTTCTTCCACAGAAGGATGAAAAATAAAAAAAAATAAAAATAAAAAAGGAAAATGAAAATGTCTTCCTTCCACAGAAGGATGAAAAATAAAAAATAAAAAATAAAAAAGTAAAATGAAAATGTCTTCCTTCCACAGAAGGATGAAAAATAAAAAAAAATAAAAATAAAAAAGGACAATGAAAATGTCTTCCTTCCACAGAAGGATGAAAAATGAAAAATAAAAAATAAAAAAGTAAAATGAAAATGTCTTCCTTCCACAGAAGGATGAAAAATGAAAAATAAATAAAAAAGTAAAATGAAAATGTCTTCCTTCCACAGAAGGATGAAAAATAAAAAAAAATAAAAATAAAAAAGGAAAATGAAAATGTCTTCCTTCCACAGAAGGATGAAAAATAAAAAATAAAAAATAAAAAAGTAAAATGAAAATGTCTTCCTTCCACAGAAGGATGAAAAATAAAAAAAAAAATAAAAAAGTAAAATGAAAATGTCTTCCTTCCACAGAAGGATGAAAAATGAAAAATAAATAAAAATAAATAAAAAAGTAAAATGAAAATGTCTTCCTTCCACAGAAGGATGAAAAATAAAAAAAAAAAATAAAAAAGTAAAATGAAAATGTCTTCCTTCCACAGAAGGATGAAAAATAAAAAAAATAAAAATAAAAAAGGAAAATGAAAATGTCTTCCTTCCACAGAAGGATGAAAAATGAAAAATAAATAAAAATAAATAAAAAAGTAAAATGAAAATGTCTTCCTTCCACAGAAGGATGAAAAATAAAAAATAAAAAAGTAAAATGAAAATGTCTTCCTTCCACAGAAGGATGAAAAATAAAAAAAAATAAAAATAAAAAAGGAAAATGAAAATGTCTTCCTTCCACAGAAGGATGAAAAATGAAAAATAAAAAATAAAAAAGTAAAATGAAAATGTCTTCCTTCCACAGAAGGATGAAAAATAAAAAAAAATAAAAATAAAAAAGGACAATGAAAATGTCTTCCTTCCACAGAAGGATGAAAAATGAAAAATAAAAAATAAAAAAGTAAAATGAAAATGTCTTCCTTCCACAGAAGGATGAAAAATGAAAAATAAAAAATAAAAAAGTAAAATGAAAATGTCTTCCTTCCACAGAAGGATGAAAAATAAAAAAAAATAAAAATAAAAAAGGACAATGAAAATGTCTTCCTTCCACAGAAGGATGAAAAATGAAAAATAAAAAATAAAAAAGTAAAATGAAAATGTCTTCCTTCCACAGAAGGATGAAAAATGAAAAATAAAAAATAAAAAAGTAAAATGAAAATGTCTTCCTTCCACAGAAGGATGAAAAATAAAAAAAAATAAAAATAAAAAAGGAAAATGAAAATGTCTTCCTTCCACAGAAGGATGAAAAATAAAAAAAAATAAAAATAAAAAAGGACAATGAAAATGTCTTCCTTCCACAGAAGGATGAAAAATGAAAAATAAAAAATAAAAAAGTAAAATGAAAATGTCTTCCTTCCACAGAAGGATGAAAAATAAAAAAAAATAAAAATAAAAAAGGAAAATGAAAATGTCTTTCTTCCACAGAAGGATGAAAAATAAAAAAAATAAAAATAAAAAAGGAAAATGAAAATGTCTTTCTTCCACAGAAGGATGAAAAATAAAAAAAAAAATAAAAAAGGAAAATGAAAATGTCTTCCTTCCACAGAAGGATGAAAAATGAAAAATAAAAAATAAAAAAGTAAAATGAAAATGTCTTCCTTCCACAGAAGGATGAAAAATAAAAAATAAAAAAGTAAAATGAAAATGTCTTCCTTCCACAGAAGGATGAAAAATAAAAAAAAATAAAAATAAAAAAGGAAAATGAAAATGTCTTTCTTCCACAGAAGGATGAAAAATAAAAAAAATAAAAATAAAAAAGGAAAATGAAAATGTCTTTCTTCCACAGAAGGATGAAAAATAAAAAAAATAAAAATAAAAAGGAAAATGAAAATGTCTTCCTTCCACAGAAGGATGAAAAATAAAAAAAAATAAAAATAAAAAAGGAAAATGAAAATGTCTTCCTTCCACAGAAGGATGAAAAATGAAAAATAAAAAATAAAAAAGTAAAATGAAAATGTCTTCCTTCCACAGAAGGATGAAAAATAAAAAAAAATAAAAATAAAAAGGAAAATGAAAATGTCTTCCTTCCACAGAAGGATGAAAAATGAAAAATAAAAAATAAAAAAGTAAAATGAAAATGTCTTCCTTCCACAGAAGGATGAAAAATAAAAAAAAATAAAAATAAAAAAGGACAATGAAAATGTCTTCCTTCCACAGAAGGATGAAAAATGAAAAATAAAAAATAAAAAAGTAAAATGAAAATGTCTTCCTTCCACAGAAGGATGAAAAATAAAAAATAAAAAATAAAAAAGTAAAATGAAAATGTCTTCCTTCCACAGAAGGATGAAAAATAAAAAAAAATAAAAATAAAAAAGGAAAATGAAAATGTCTTCCTTCCACAGAAGGATGAAAAATAAAAAATAAAAAAAAATAAATAAAAAGGAAAATGAAAATGTCTTCCTTCCACAGAAGGATGAAAAATGAAAAATAAAAAAAAATAAATAAAAAGGAAAATGAAAATGTCTTCCTTCCACAGAAGGATGAAAAATAAAAAAAATAAAAATAAAAAAAGGAAAATGAAAATGTCTTCCTTCCACAGAAGGATGAAAAATGAAAAATAAAAAAAAATAAATAAAAAAGTAAAATGAAAATGTCTTTCTTCCACAGAAGGATGAAAAATAAAAAAAAAAAAGGAAAATGAAAATGTCTTCCTTCCACAGAAGGATGAAAAATGAAAAATAAAAAATAAAAAAGTAAAATGAAAATGTCTTCCTTCCACAGAAGGATGAAAAATAAAAAAAAATAAAAATAAAAAAGGAAAATGAAAATGTCTTCCTTCCACAGAAGGATGAAAAATAAAAAAAAATAAAAATAAAAAAGGAAAATGAAAATGTCATCCTTCCACAGAAGGATGAAAAATAAAAAAAATAAAAAACGAAAATGAAAATGTCTTCCTTCCACAGAAGGATGAAAAATGAAAAATAAAAAAAAATAAATGAAAAAGTAAAGTGAAAATGTCATCCTTCCACAGAAGGATGAAAAATAAAAAAAAAAAAAAAAGGAAAATGAAAATGTCTTCCTTCCACAGAAGGATGAAAAATGAAAAATAAAAAAAAATAAATGAAAAAGTAAAGTGAAAATGTCATCCTTCCACAGAAGGATGAAAAATAAAAAAAATAAAAAAGGAAAATGAAAATGTCTTCCTTCCACAGAAGGATGAAAAATGAAAAATAAAAAAAAATAAATAAAAAGGAAAATGAAAATGTCATCCTTCCACAGAAGGATGAAAAATGAAAAATAAAAAAAATAAAAAAGGAAAATGAAAATGTCTTCCTTCCACAGAAGGATGAAAAATAAAAAAAAATAAAAATAAAAAAGGAAAATGAAAATGTCATCCTTCCACAGAAGGATGAAAAATAAAAAAAATAAAAAACGAAAATGAAAATGTCTTCCTTCCACAGAAGGATGAAAAATGAAAAATAAAAAAAAATAAATGAAAAAGTAAAGTGAAAATGTCATCCTTCCACAGAAGGATGAAAAATAAAAAAAATAAAAAAGGAAAATGAAAATGTCTTCCTTCCACAGAAGGATGAAAAATAAAAAAAATAAAAAAGGAAAATGAAAATGTCTTCCTTCCACAGAAGGATGAAAAATGAAAAATAAAAAAAAATAAATGAAAAAGTAAAGTGAAAATGTCATCCTTCCACAGAAGGATGAAAAATAAAAAAAATAAAAAAGGAAAATGAAAATGTCTTCCTTCCACAGAAGGATGAAAAATGAAAAATAAAAAAAAATAAATAAAAAGGAAAATGAAAATGTCTTCCTTCCACAGAAGGATGAAAAATGAAAAATAAAAAAAAATAAATAAAAAAGTAAAATGAAAATGTCTTTCTTCCACAGAAGGATGAAAAATAAAAAAAATAAAAAAGGAAAATGAAAATGTCGTCCTTCCACAGAAGGATGAAAAAAAAAATTTAAAAAAAAGGAAAATGAAAATGTCATCCTTCCACAGAAGGATGAAAAAAAAATAAAAAAAAAGGAAAATGAAAATGAAAATGTCTTCCTTCCACAGAAGGATGAAAAAGTTTTTGTGAGCAATCGTCAGCCCCATCTTAATCTCTTTATTTAGCATTCGAAGACACAGTTACAGTAACCCCTGATTGATCCAAAACCTTATAATTTTTCCAGAACAATCGAATGATCCACAATCGAACATGGCTGTTAACAACCACGACGAACCAAGGCACGGGTATGTAAGAAAAAAGAACTGCGTATGCTGAAAAAATTTCATAAATTTCCTTTTTTTTTAATTTTACGTTCAGTCAAAATTATCAGCCTAGAAAATTCCTCATCTTGTGATATCCATTTTGAGTACATAAATAATGCCTGAAAATATTTTAATTAAAATAACTTTTTTTCAAATAAAAAAATATATTTATTAAAATATTTTTTTAAAACATAAAAGTACTGCACTTACGTAAATTAAGCTCAAAAAAGCAATCGATAAACTTGACCAGCATGAAATCAGAAAACTTCTTAATTTAAATTTGCTTTTATTGATTTTCATTGTAATTATTAATTTTGTAATCGAAATGCCAATCGATATGCAAATTATGAGAAAACAAAGCAGACCTAGTGGACCATCGATGACCTAAAACTGTTTTTAAAAATTTAAAAATTGTGTAAATAACAAATGCGGAATAAAAATTGTCGTCATTATCATATTTTTGATAAACGAAACAGGATGAATTGTCGTAGATTAGGTAAGCATTTCCTAATATAAATAGGCATGGGAAATAAATTAGAGAAGGAATTATGAATATTCCATAAAAAATTGATTTTAGGAAACGGTTCCAAATCTAAAATTAATTAGGAAGTTTTATTTTTAATATATATATTTTTTTTTAATTTCGAATTTTTATGATTAATTAATGTTTATGGGCCGCTTTCTGCTTTTTCTGGTAGCCTTAGGCCGCTTTATGCCTTTTCTGGTAAATTTAGGCCGCTTTATACCATTTCTGGTAACCTCAGGCCGCTTTCCCATTGTTTGCTAACCTTAGGCCGCGTTCTGCTTTTTATGCTAACCGTAGGCCGCTTTCCGCTTTTTTTTAAACCTTAGGCCGATTTCTACTTTTTCTGCTAACCTTAGGCCGCTTTCCGCTTTTTTTTAAACCTTAGGCCGATTTCTACTTTTTCTGCTAACCTTAGGCCGCTTTCTGCTTTTGTTTACTAACCTTAGGCCGCTTTCCGGTTTTTCGCTAACCGTAGGCCGCTTCCCAATTTTTCGCTAACCTTAGGCTGCTTTCTTCTTTTTCTGCTAACCTTAGGCCGCGTTCCGCTTTTTTTCCTGCTGACCGTAGGCCGCTTTCCGCTTTTTTTTTGTTAACCTTAGGCCGCGTTCTACCATTTCTGATAACCTCAGGCCGCTTTCTACAATTTCTAGTAACCTCAGGTCGCTTTTTGGTTTTATGACAACCATAGGCCGCTTTCCGCTTTTTTTGCTAACCTTAGGCCCATTTCTGGTTTAATGACAACCTAAGGTCGCTTTCCTCTTTTTTGACTAACCTTAGGCCGCTTTTCCCTTTCTGGTAACCTAAGGCCGCTTTTTACTATTTCTGGCAACCTCAGGCCGCTTTCTGAGAGATAGGGTCATTTACCTTATAATAAGTAAAAGGAAACATAATAACAGTCAATTGATAGACAGAAATTGTCGTCGCAGAAAAAAACGTTGAAATAAAAAATACACTAAGAAAGAACCAATTTATGACCAGACTAATATTTCCCGACAAAAGCGGTTCCAAAATATCATAAAATTGTGGAAAATAAATAATTTTAGAAAATACAACCAGTAGGTTATTAAATTCTAAAATGTTAATTTTAATTTTTTTTTATGAATTTCGTTTATTTACATACCAAAAAACAAGATTGACTGAATAAAGAAACAAAAATGGGGCAGTAGCTGTTGGAATGACGGCGGATACAGTAAATAACTATGAAATAGAGAATGGTTGAAGGAATGGCGTAGATTAGGCCGTAGAAATTGTTGAAAAGGGAGATGAGGGTAGTTCCAAGGGGACAAGTTGGGGTTTCGGAGGAGTTGTTCATAGTGGAATAATATAATAACCTTTAAATATTTTATTATAAATTATATTATTTTAAAGTAAGTCCCAAAAACTAAATTAGAGAGAGAGAGAGAGAGAGAGAGAGAGAGAGAGAGAGAGAGAGAGAGAGAGAGAGAGAGAGAGAGAAACCGAATGGGGGTCAGAGACGCAGACAGTTAGAGAGCGAATGAGGGTTAGAGACGCAGACAGTTAGAGAGCGAGTGAGGGCTAGAGACGCAAACAGTTAGAGACCGAATGAGGGTTAGAGACGCAGGCAGTTAGAGAGCGAATGAGGGTTAGAGACACAGACAGTTAGAGAGCGAATGAGGGTTAGAGACGCAGACAGTTAGAGACCGAACGAGGGTTAGAGACGCAGACAGTTAGAGAGTTGGATTTTTGAGGGAGTCGTTCATGGTGGGATATTTTAATATGTATGTGTGCATGTGTATCTGTGACAGAAAAGGAGAAAATGATGTGATTCGTGTTTTACTGCTATTTTTAGGGTCGTATAAGAATTGTATCAGAGCCGGCAGTGAAATTTTTTATGGACACCCACGCTATTGAATTTTTCAAATTGCTGGCTATGGGAAATTTTTTGTTATCTTAAAGTATTTTTATAATCATTTAAATTATTTAATCAATCAAAAGTGAAATTATTTAATTGATCAAAAAAAAGTTTTGTCGAAGGGGGATCGAACTTGGTTGTTTTGGATTACCAGTCCGACCTCTTAGCCACTTGGCCATAACAAACAGCAAAAATTTGTTTAAAAAAAGTACTAATGAATATCGAACTTATTTTTGAAACAATTTTTTTTTGCAAAAATTTGCACAAAAAAATTTGTTTTAAAATTAAGTTTGATTTTCATTAGTACTACAAAGTTGTTTGTAAGCTGAAAATTTTAAATTTAAATTTTTATGAGTCTGAAAATTTGATTTCAACATTTTTTTCAATTTTTCAAAAAAATAGAATTTTCGTTTTGGACCACCCGGTTTGATAGAAGTATACAATGGTATTTTTCAAATTAGGGTTTTCGTTGAATTTTACAGAATTATAAAGCTGAAAAGGTGTTCTCGGCGAAAAATATTTGCATTTCGTTTACCCGCGCTATTCAAAGCAACCTATGCGTGAAATGTAACGAACGCGGTGTTCCCTGACCACCCATAAGGAAACGCCAGGTGATCGAAGACCACCCACCTCGATTACTTGCAAATACTGCCAATAAATATTTTTTTCGATATTTATTTTTTAAACTTTTAAATACAATTTTATTTTTTAAATAAAAAAATTATTCTATATAATGGGAACGTATAACCTTTACAAATGTTTTTTTTAAATTTAACGAAAATTTAATATTTTTACTGTTTCAATGTTTTTTCATTCAAATTTTATGGTCCGCTATATTTTTTTTTGCCGACCAAGTTTTTTTAAGAGAGAGAGAGAGAGACACCTTTTCTCTCCCTAGGCCACGCAAAAAAGAATAAAACACTCTTTTATTATGCAAATTCATATATTTTTATACAAAAAAGTGAAATAACCCGTATTGAAACCCGTAAGACATCGGTAGATCAGATGGAGGAGCGAAGTGAGAGATCGTCGTAGTCGTAGACTCCCCGGTCCCCGACGGAAAAACGAGCGGCGCCGGATCCACTGGATTTCTGAAAATTTATTGTCTGAATTTGTTTTTAATTTTTTAAAATCAATTTTTAAATTAAATTTTTTTTGAAATTTAAAAAAAAAAATTTTTTTCTGAAAATGGGCCGGATCAACTGAATTTCTAAAAAAAAATCAAAATCATTTTTTTAAAATTTCTTTAAAAAATAGTTTTTTAACATTTTTTTTTGAAATTTTTGAATTTTACAGTAACCCACAAAGTCTTCGTTCTCCTCGCTTACAGGTCGAAAAAAGCGGGAGATTTCATCCCTCCCCACTAGGAATCGCTTCGTCACCCGCTTTCTCCATATGGCGCCCAGGGAAGGAAAGAGATCCGGTCCTTTTCGAACCTAAATTAGAATATTACAACAACTACAGTAATCAATAATCAAAAACAGTAGTTACAGTTACTAATTTCTACAGTAATTACAGTAATCTTCTACCCTACCAAATGGTTGGAGAGGATTACGGTAGTTCCGTTGGAGGCACATCGGCTGAGGTCGTTAATCACGCATTCCATCTGGCGACGACCTGAAATTAAATTAAATTTAATAAGAAAATTATTCAATAATTTAATTGTAGTTAAAAAAATTGGTGCAATTCTATTTGAAACTGTTTAAAATGCCATAAATATGTTTATATTTATAAGATTATACAAAAAGTTGATAAAAAAGAAGGGCACCCAACGGGATCGAACCTTGGAAGTATATTTGGAATTTTGAGAGAATTCAAAATAAAATAAATTATTAAATAAACCAATTAAATTTTATTATTAAATAAAAAAATGGAATGATCTTTAAATTTCATATTTTGGACTAGTAAATTTCAGGGTACTCAAAAATTCAATGAAAACTTTTTTTAAATTTTATATTTGCCCCGTTGTATATTTTTTTAAAAATTGTTTTATTCAATTTAATTAAATAAAAATAAATTTTAAAAATTTAAAAAAAACTAAAATAAAAAAAATATATTTCATAAAAACATTTATTCGGTTTTTATAGAAATTTTTTTTTTCAAAATAAAAATTGGTGTAATTAATTTTTAAACTGTTTAAAAAATGCCTTAAGTATGTTTCTAGTATTCAAATTAGTCAAAGAGTAGACAAAAAAGAAGTGCACCAGGTGGGATCGAACCTAGGTCGTTTTGTTTGTAATTTATGAGACCAATTTGAATTGACGTACAGACAAGGGCCCACCAAAATTTCACGAAAAGGCCGGCTCGTGAGAACCCTGATTACGGTATTTTTTTGTATTTTCAAGGTTTCCTTACCGTCTCCCCTTGACCAGGTGCATTTGTGGAGAATACTTCCGACTCCATCGATTAGCACTAGCTTCACTCGCTTAAACTCCTAAAAATAGAGATTTAGATTTTTTTAAAACAGGGCGAAACCTTGGTTTTATTGATGGTTTGGATAAGTTCAACCGGTCCGAAGGCGTTCACGATGAGGATTCGGTCGAGAAGATGGTCCTGAAGGGAAAATTGACTTTTTTTCAAATTTTTAAAAGGGACCGTAGGTACCTTTTTTTTACTTTATTTCATATTAGAGAGCTTGAAAAGTTATTTTAGAAAATATATAACAGTTTGTGGTTAAAATGCGTCGTTTTTGGAGAAATCTGTATCTGAAATGCCATTTTTGGTCATTCCAGGCGACCTGTGGATAACCGGCATTTTAACGAACTACGTGCACGCTGTTTACGCGGTCCAATCTATAGGTTTATCGATTTTTGGTCGTCACTTTTGAATTTTCAACGTTCCCGCCTGAAAAGACGCAGAAAGCTCTGGTTGTCTGACACGGTAACGTCGCGAGATTCACACCCGTACGGGATCGGCGGCTGGGGCAAGGGTAGTCCCGCCGCGTACAGGAGAGAGAGAGAGAGAGAGAGAGAGAGAGAGAGAGAGAGAGAGAGAGAGTACCTGTTCTCCTTCTGGTAGAAACTGAAGCTGTCTGCAGGGGAGAAATGAGCCACCGGACTGAATCCACAGGACGAAGCCACTGTGGCGGAGCAGGAAGGAGGCCGCCATGCCGTACAACAGCTGGAATTGAGATTTTCGGGTTGTAAGTGAGAAACAAGGAAGTTTTTTCAACCAAAGACCTCTTTTTGGCAACCAAAGGCCGCCTCAACCGCTTTTAAGGCAACCGTAGGCCGCTTGGTCCGCCTTTGGGCACAAAAGATCGCTTTTGGCAATCAAAGGTCGCTTTTTGGCAATTAATGCCCGCTTTTTAGCAATCAAAAGCCGCTTTTTGGCAACCAAAGGCCGCTTTTTAGACAACCAAAGGCCGCTTTTTGACAATCAAAGGCCGCTTTTTGACAACCAAAGGCCGCATCGACCGCTTTTTGGCAACCAAAGGCCGCTTTTAGGCCCAAAGGAGTACCTGTGTCTTCCCAGCGGCCTGTTCCCCCACCAAATCGCAGACCTCTCCCGGTTCGAACCCTCCTCCCATCAGCCGATCGATCGCTTCAACCCCGCTACCGTACTTCAGATTCAGCCCGAGACGACACAACATGTCGAGTCCCGTTTCATCAGAACAGTCCATCTGCAGTTCATTTGTTTCTTGGGGTTCCATTGTTGGTTTGACGAGTTGAGGCCGAAGAAAGAGAGGAGGAGAAGACCGGGCAAAAGAGAAAAGCAAGAAAGGGCAAAGCACAGCTCACTTCATTGTGCGTAAATTTACGGTGAATCACGAAATAACTTGGGTCAAAACGTGTGAGTAATACTTTAGGGGGGAATAAATAAGGGAGGAGGGGCGTTAGGACGACGGCTCCTGCAGGATCGGCACGATCAGGTGCTCCTGCGACATCAGGTTGTACTTGGTCACGTAGGTAGTGAACCTGGAAAGGGAAGGATTAATTTTTACTTAATTTTCTATAAATTTTAATTTAAAACTATTTTTTTCGCGCTTTTTGGGAAATTTTGGTGGGACCGTGGCAGTCCGTCCATCCAAATTGGTCCCAAAAATTACTATTCATACGACCAAGGTTCGATCCCGGTCGATGCACTTCTTTTTTTGTCTACTCTTTGACTAGTTTTAAGCAGTTTAAAAATAAATGCACTAAGTTTTAATTTTTTGTCATTAAAGTGTTTTAAAAATTTTAATAATAAAATAAAGAAAAAATATTTTAACTTTTTAGTCTTAAATCGTAAAGGACTGCTAGACAAAGAACTCTACCGGCTTCTTTAAAAACAGTTTTTAATATTGTTTTTTTTAAACTTACATTTAAACATTTTCCGAATTATTTTAATTTTTTAAAATACGATTTTTGTTAATTTTACATTTAAACTTTTTTTTATACCATTTTATCAATTGTATTTTAAGCATTAAAAAAACAAAGTATTTAATATTATTTGTTGGTTAATTTTGAATTTTTAAAAAAATTATTAAAAAAAATTTTTTAAATTAAAATTTTTTTAAGCTTTTAAATATTAAAATATGGGTATCAAATTAAGGAAAATGAGGGTAAAACTATTTTTAAGCATTTTTCGCCAAAAACTTGGGAAATACCGTAATCCTAATTTTTGTGATTCCCTAACCTTCACTAACCTTTTGCAGAGATGAGTTTCATTCTCATACTCGTCGAATATCTTCCTGTGGTGGAAATAGGCGTGTGAGAAAATCCTATAAACACGGCGGCACACCGAACCCAGCTTCGCAATCGACGATTCCTGAAAATGACATTTTAGAACTTTTTAGAAAAATTTAAAATAAAAAAATTAAATAAATAGTTTTATCTAATAAAATAAATATTTTTTTTAAAAATGAATTAATTAATTAGTTAAATTAATTAAAAGAATAAAAAAACTAATTTAAAAAAACCGAGCCTTGATGTTGATTCTGCTGGGGAAGTACTTGTTACTATTCAGAAGAGTACAGGCACCGTCGAGCGTGTGACGTGTGTAATCGATAGCGGAACACTGAAAATTGATTAATTAAATTGAAAACGATTTTTTGATATTTAATGTTTTAAAAATAGTAAAAAAAATTTTTTAAATCAATATTAAAAATATGATTTTTTTTTGTATTTTAAATGGTTATAAATGTAAAAAAAATTATTTTAATTAAAATGAAAAATAAATTTAAAAAAATAGCCAACCTCCTTGGGATTTTTGTGTGCGGCGCAGAGGAAAATCCACTGCTCAGTGGCGGTCATCTGGACGCAGACGTCCGACAGACACTCCTCCTGGAGCATCAGAGTTAGGGCATTCAGCTGCAGACAGAACTGGCGCAGATGCTCGTATTTCCAGACGCCCTCGTCCTGAAATAAAGGATTTAAATTATTTTGAATTAAAATTATTTTATAAAAATTATGGTAATAGTCTAGCAGGCAACTACATGGGAAAATGAACCGCTTCATAGCAACCTAAGGCCGCATGGACCGCTTTTGGCAACAAAACGCCGCCGGACCGCTTTATAACAACCTAAGGCCGCTGAAGCGGGACTACAATTGCCCCGGCTGCCGATCCCGTACGGGTGTGAAACTCGCGGCGCTACCATGTCAGACAACCAGATTTTTCTGCGTCTTTTCAGGCGGGAACATTGAAAATTCAAAAGTGACGACCAAAAAACCGATAAACCAACGGATTGGACCGCGTAAACACCGTGCACGTAGTTCGTTAAAATGACGGTTATCCACAGGTGCCGCCTGGAATGGCCAAAAATGGCATTTCAGATGCAGATTTCTCCAAAACGACGCATTTAAACCCCAAAGTTTTATATATTTTCTTAAATAACTTTTCAAGCCCTTTAAATTGAGATAAAGTCAAAAAGGTCCCTTATGGTATAAAATAAAGTAAAATACAAATGTAAAGCTAAATCCACGTACCACATCTTGCGGAGGCGAGAGAATCCCGTCGACGTCGGCCGAATTGCGAGCTATCGTCTGTTGAATGAACTGCTGCACGTTGAGAGTGGACTCCATCTCCTCGAACGCCATCTCCGGCCAATTGGACCACTCCTGAACACCAAAAATAAAGAAATAAAATAAAAAACAATATTTTATTCCATTTAAATTCATGTTTAAATATAAATTAGGTGAATACAAACAAAATAAACAAAAATACCTCTTTTGTAGTGCCCGGATCGTTTCTTCGCACTATTCTGGGGGCTTCCGTCACTTCGGCGGTCATTCTGAAGGAAACTAGTACTTTAAGGGATCCAATCGATTATATATAATAATAAAAATACAAAATTAATATTTTTAATTATTTTTAAATAAACAAATTTTGAAAAATGAAGCAAAATCACGAAACAAGCGATAGGAAAGAGGGAAATGAAGCGGGAGGGAAGCAGCGGATCACACGTATTTGGCAGACTACCGTAGCCGTAAAATAAAATGGCGCATTTTTGATTCCACGCTTCTTTTCGGAGAGGGTGATGGAAAAGCGATTTCAGCATGTTAAAAAAAACGGAAATGGGACTATCACGGATCTAATTAGTAGTTTTCGTTGAAAATAGCATTTAAAAAGAAAATAAAAAAACAGTAAAAAACAAAAAATGTCGATGAGTCGAAGTCTCTCTCTCTCTCTCTCTCTCTCTCTCTCTCTCTCTCTCTCTCTCTCTCTCTCTCTCTATTTTTCTCTCTTTCTCTTTCTCTCCCTATCCTCTGTCTGTGTGTCTGTCTGTCTGTCTATCTGCCTGCCTCTCTCTACTCACTCTCTCTCTTTTTCTTTCTCTCTCTCTCCCTCTCTTTCTTCTCCCTCTCTCCCTATTTCTCTCTCTCTCTCTCTCTTTCTCTCTCTCTCTCTCTCTCTCTCTGTATTTCTCTCTCTTTAATAGAAATGTTTTATTTTCCCGATAGAAACAATACTCAGATCTTCTGAATTATCTCCGCCGTTAAATACACCTTAGGAGTTTGTTTTTCAAAATTGAAGCGAAGAATCTCCTTCGGTCGTTGGTCACATTTAATATCCACATATTCTGTTAGAAGTTCCAGTCCATCTTCATCAATAAATCGGCCCAATTCCTCTTTCGAAATATTCAACAAACGGACTCCTGGAGCCAAGAAATAATGAAGTCGCCGTTTCCCAGAACGATGGAAGCACGGATCTCCAGGATTTGAAAAGTCAAAAACCATTTTGAAATTTATTCTTTGAAGATTTTCCATTTCTTGCCACCTCTGAAATGTCAATTTAAACTTTTAAAACTGAAAATAACCTCTCTAATTGAGCCCATTGTGAAAAAGAGCCAAAGTCGACTGGTTCCATCTATGACTATTGAAATGCTTCTGAAAGTTCATTGTAGGCGTCAATCTTCCTGGCCACTACAGCTCCGAAATCCATGTCATGACGGTCGATGAAAAGATCCACTGGTACTGAAAGACGCAGACAGTTAGAGACCGAATGAGGGTTAGAGACGCAGACAGTTAAAGACCGAATGAGGGTTAGAGACGCAGACAGTTAGAGACCGAATGAGGGTTAGAGACGCAGACAGTTAGAGACCGAAGGAAGGTTAGAGACGCAGACAGTTAGAGACCGAAGGAAGGTTAGAGACGCAGACAGTTAGAGACCGAATGAGGGTTAGAGACGCCGACAGTTAGAGACCGAAGGAAGGTTAGAGACGCAGACAGTTAGAGACCGAAGGAAGGTTAGAGACGCAGACAGTTAGAGACCGAAGGAGGGTTAGAGACGCAGACAGATAGAGATCGAATGAGGGTTAGAGACGCAGACAGTTAGAGACCGAATGAGGGTTAGAGACGCAGACAGTTAGAGACCGAATGAGGGTTAGAGACGCAGACAGTTAGAGACCGAAGGAAGGTTAGAGACGCAGACAGTTAGAGACCGAAGGAAGGTTAGAGACGCAGACAGTTAGAGACCGAATGAGGGTTAGAGACGCCGACAGTTAGAGACCGAAGGAAGGTTAGAGACGCAGACAGTTAGAGACCGAATGAGGGTTAGAGACGCCGACAGTTAGAGACCGAAGGAAGGTTAGAGACGCAGACAGTTAGAGACCGAAGGAGGGTTAGAGACGCAGACAGTTAGAGACCGAAGGAGGGTTAGAGACGCAGACAGTTAGAGACCGAAGGAGGGTTAGAGACGCAGACAGTTAGAGATCGAATGAGGGTTAGAGACGCAGACAGTTAGAGACCGAATGAGGGTTAGAGACGCAGACAGTTAGAGACCGAATGAGGGTTAGAGACGCAGACAGTTAGAGACCGAATGAGGGTTAGAGACGCAGACAGTTAGAGACCGAATGAGGGTTAGAGACGCAGACAGTTAGAGACCGAAGGAAGGTTAGAGACGCAGACAGTTAGAGACCGAAGGAAGGTTAGAGACGCAGACAGTTAGAGACCGAATGAGGGTTAGAGACGCCGACAGTTAGAGACCGAAGGAAGGTTAGAGACGCAGACAGTTAGAGACCGAATGAGGGTTAGAGACGCCGACAGTTAGAGACCGAAGGAAGGTTAGAGACGCAGACAGTTAGAGACCGAAGGAGGGTTAGAGACGCAGACAGTTAGAGACCGAAGGAGGGTTAGAGACGCAGACAGTTAGAGATCGAATGAGGGTTAGAGACGCAGACAGTTAGAGACCGAATGAGGGTTAGAGACGCAGACAGTTAGATACCGAATGAGGGTTCGAGAAGCAGACAGTTAGAGACCGAATGAGGGTTAGAGACGCAGACAGCTAGAGACCGAATGAGGTTAGAGACGCAGACAGTTAGAGACCGAAGGAGGGTTAGAGACGCAGACAGTTAGAGACCGTATGAGGGTTAGAGACGCAGACAGTTAGAGACCGAATGAGGCACATGTGCATGTGAGTGAGTGATTGAATACGTGAATCACAGTAATCAACCTCCAATTTGCTTCTGTCGAATTCCAATTTCCGCTACAAAACTTTTGAACGATCCGCTATAAATCACAACATGAAAACATTTGCTCCTTCCAATTTTTAGAGATTCCGATATCCAATTTCCCAAAGTAAAGTCCACGTATTTCTGAAATCAAAACCTTAATTTTAAATTGTTTTATATAAAATAGAGTTAAAATAAAATTTCTAGAACAAAAATAAAATAAAATATTACCATATAAAGTGTTTTCACATCAGAAATTGAAAACAACCACATTATTAATTCTCTAAAATCGTTCTTTTTGCCCTCATCTCCTGAAAGTTTTAATTTAAAATTATTAATTTTTAATTTATAATAAAATAATTTATCTGATTTTGAAAAGCATACCTTTTGAAAAAGATTTCATCAATTTTTGTGATTCAATCTCACTATTTAATAATTTAAATTCATTTGTTTCAATGTTTGTACACATTTCATATTTATGTTTTAGAGTTTCGATAGTTAAAATTCCCTCGGGATCCTAAAATTTAAATTTTAGTGATTTTTTGTTTAAAAAAATAAAAACCTGTAGACTTCGTAATTCTTGGAGAAAAGAAACTGAAATTATTGGCCTTGGGAGGCGGTGCTTATGAATTTTGGTAATTTTTCCAAAACATTGGTTCAGTCTGGCAAAACGGGAGATATCCTCTCCTGGAAGAAGGTGAAGAATGTGGAGGAGAACGTCGTCGGGGAGATTTGTCATCTAAAAATTGTTAATTTATCTTCTTTGTATGCAAATTTTTCAACAATATAATTTTTTTAAATAATAAAACTAGTAAGGGACTAGTTTAAAAGCGGAAAAAGCCCTGTTTTGATTGCTTTTTATGATCAATCAATTTTTTTATCGTTTTCGGCTTTTTAAAAACGCTTTGTTATTTGTAAAACTTCTTAAAAGTAGTTGCTAAAGAATCAAAAAAAACAAAAGTAAAAGACATAATTATTTGAAAAACAGTGCTTTGACATTAATTTTAATAAAAGCAAAAATTCTGACCACTGAGCGGATCGAACGCCCAACCTTTCGATCTGGAGTCGAACGCGCTACCATTGCGCCAAGCAGTCATGTTGACCAGGCGGGGCCGCCACACTTAAGAATCTGCGCCTGCGCTAGTGCCGCATTTTGCAACCGCTTTTTGAAGTTTTGTTTCTGAATGATTGCGAAAGAGAAACTAAAAGAAAATATCAAATAAATGCATTTAAATAGAGATAATTTTGACTCTTACCTTGTTTTTTCTACCCTGAATCTGGTTTTTGCTCGGAAAAAATACCACCCTGTGTTCTTTTTTGACCACATTGTGCAGTTTTATTTCCTTAATTTGACTACAAAACAAAAATTATAGCCTAAACGACGATTACCGTAACCCTAAATACATAAGTAAGTACTTAAACGGCATGCGGCGCCCTTTAAATCAATTTTCCTTTTGACGTAATGTTTATATTTAATTTTTACTTCTCATTCACTAATTTAATTAACACCCACTTTAATATTTGTATTTTTAAAGTGAAACCAAAGTACAACTAAGGTCCCGCCACGATTACGGTAGGTCAAGATTTACGCGGGACGTTTTCGATCAAACGCCGGGTGCGCTTTCAAAACCCCGTTCATTTTCGTCCGTTTTCTTCGCTCTTTTCGCTATTTTCTTTGTTATTATTGTTTAATAATGTATTTTAAAGCTATTTTCCATTAATTACCTTGAAAATATATCCAAAAATACAAGAAAACGTTCGTTTTTGAGCCGAGAACGCTTTTCTCAAGTTTTCGTTGATTTCTTCGCTATTTTTGTGGGTTTTGTTGTTAATTTTATGCAATAGTCTAAATTAAACTTAAATTTCATGATTTCACCTGAGAATATATTCAAAAATTCCCGGAAAATGTGAATTTTGAGCTGGGAACGCACCTTTGAAGTTTAACTCACTTTTTTGCTGATTTCGTCTGTCTTTTCACTCTTTTTGTTGTTATTATTGTTAATTAATGTTATTTAAAGTTGTTTTACATGATTCTCCCTGAAAATATATTCAAAAATTGCCAAAAAATGTCCTTTTTGAGCCCGGAACATTTTTTTGAAGTTTAACTCACTTTTTTCGTTGATTTCTTTGCTCTATTCGTCATTATTATTGTTAAATAATGTAAATTAAACTTTATTTTCATATGTTGTCGTAAAAATAAGTTCAAAATACCCAAAAATGTCTATTTTGAGCCGAGAACGCTATTTTGATTTTTAACTTACTTTTTCATTGATTTCCTTGATTTTTGTCTCATTTTAAATAGATTTCTTGTTATTTTATGCTCTTTTCTTTCTATTGATTGATTTTATTATCGATTTATTTTCAGCGCGATGCAGAAAGGGGGTTTCCGCCATGTCGCCCGGTCCCACTCGGTACATTCTAATTCCTTCGGCTATTTCTACCTCGCCTCTATTATTCCATCTATTTTAAGCCTAATATTCTGAATCCGCAACGCTATTTCTATGCTATATTCTAATCTCTCCGTTTCCAGTACCACACAGTCGAGAGAATCAACCACGTCAAGATTCCCCAGGAGTGGACCGACCTGGACGACGCCATCAAGGCTCACTATGGTAATTTTTCTATTTTCTGTATATTTATCTATTTTAATTAATCAATCACTATATAGTCTGGCTAATCCTAGTTCCAGCGATTCTTAAATGTAACCTGACGTAATATTGCGTACGTCATTTTTGTACGCAATTCCGCGTTTGGTGTCTTTTGACAATGTCTGGGAACTAAAGTTGCCTTCGACTGTATCTATTTTAATTTTATTTATATTTTTAATTAATTTAAAAAAAATTTAAAAGTATTATGTATTTTCAGTGGCTTATGGTCCTTCACATACCCCGAAACCTATGGTTGAAAAGATGGTGCGCGAGATCGAATCCTACCTGAGGCTCTCCTACCCCACCGCCGAGTTAACGGTAATTTTGTATTTTAAAAAAATTAATTTTACATTTTATTTTTGATTTAAATTTATTTTGGTACTTTTAGTCCTTTAAAAAGACAATTTCTCCTTTTAAAGTCACAGCTTTAGGCCTTTAAAGTGGTTATTTAGACCTTTAACGTGATACTTTTATTCTTGTAATATTACACTATTAGAGCTTTAAACTGTGATAATTTTTGTAAATATTTAAATTATTACATATATTTAAATTATCATTTTTGTAAATTACAATTTAGACCATTAAAATTAACACTTTTAGGCCTTTAAATTAACACTTTTAGACCTTTAAATTAACACTTTTAGGCCTTTAAATTAACACTTTTAGACCTTTAACTTGTAACTTTCACTATACTTTTAGTCCTTTAAAGTCACTTTCTACTGTAAATTGAGTTTTAAGCCTTTAGCTTATACACTTGAAGTTATATTTAGACCCTTAAGATAATATTATAAATAAACCAACTTTTTAAACTTTTTAGTTTATAAAAATTATTCTATTTTTAGGTATTCGGATCCTACGGCAACGGCTCCAGCACAAGCCAATCTGACATCGACGTGAATTTCCGCTTCACACACTCCCCTCACACGCCGCCAGTGGTGCAGCCTTCTTTAGGACATCTTAAGGTTATTTGAATTCAGGGCGTGACAGCACACCAAGTCCTACCCGCAGTCGACAGGCTCCTGAAGGAACGGGGCTACGTCACCACCACCGTTCTCAACGCCAAGGTGCCCATCGTCAAGGTCGCCGTGATGGCCCCCTTCGCGGCTACCATCGAGTACGTCATCTTCGCCATATTCAAATTTTTGTCGAGCCTTAGTCCGCTTTTTTCTAGTTATGACAACCTCAGGCCGCTTTTTTCTAATTATGACAACCTTTGCCGCTTTTTTCGAATTATGGCAACCTCGGGCCGCTTTTTTCGACTTATGACAACCTAAGGCCGCTTTTTTCGAATTATGACAACCTCAGGCCGTTTTTTCCCGAATTTTCGCATCCTTAGTAAGCTTTTTCTAATTATTGAACCTGGGTCTCCCCACGAACCGGGTTACGGTGTCGTTTGGATGGTACTTTACCCCTTTTAAAATACATTTCTCTTTCTTTCTTTCTTTCAAAGCTTTTTTTCAAAGGCTTTCAAAGCGGCCATTTATACCTTTAAATGATACTTTTATTCTTTTAACTTATCATTTTTTTAAACTTAAAATTAACACGTTTACTGTAACTTTCACTGTACTTTTAGTCCTTTAAAATTGCTGTCTAACGTTAAAAAAAAGCTAAAATTCTAATCATCCATTTATTTCAGTATTGTGTACTACAACGAGATGGGAACCAGAAACACGGCACTCTTGGAAGCGTACAACAAATGGGATGATCGGATGAAACCCCTCTTCGTCTGGGCCAAAAGGGTACTTTATTCTAATTCTAACTAATCCTGGAAACCACAGGCCGCTTGACCTGCTTTTTTGGCAAAAAGGCCGCTTTTGGCACCCATAGGCCGCTTTTCCTGCTTTTTTGGCAATTCAAGGCCGCTTTTGGCAACCATAGGCCGCTTGACCTGCTTTTTTGGCAATTAAAAACCTAAACAATTTAATTTTCTTCAATTTCAGTGGGCGAAGACGGCGAACATCAGCGGAGGGACGCCGGGCGCGCTGTCCTCCTTCATGATCAGTATGATGATGGTCCACTACCTTCAAAGAACCAGCCCTCCGGTCCTCCCCTACCTCCAGGACGTCAGTATTCAATTTTTAAAAAAATAGCATTTTTGTTTAATTTTAAAAAATTATTAATTGAATTTTATATATTTTTAATTAAGAATTTTAAATATTAATTTTTCCTTGACTAATTGTCTCTTTTTAGGAATTCCGCCGCCAAAACGACGCTGGACCGTGGGTGATGGGCCCCAAGGGCCAGCTGGTGGACACCTACTTCCACACGGGACTAGTAGTGGAGACGAACTGGCGGAAGAGGAACCACGACTCAGTCGGACGCCTATGGACCGGATTCCTCGAGTACTTCTCCCAATTCGAATTCTACACACAGGTAATTTTATGCTAATTTCTTTTAAATTCTTTTAAATTGTTTAATTTTTTTTAAATTTTTCTTTTTTATTCTTTTGAAATTAATTTTAATATGTTTATGCAAAGTTTCAAGTTAATTACGAAAAAAATTTATATTTAAATTTTTTTTAAAATTGAAAGTTTAATATTTAAATTAATTTTTTTTTCATTTTTTTAAAATTACACAAAGTTTAAAATGTAATTAGGGTTTTTTGTTGCCAAAATAATTTAAATAAACAGGTATTTTTTTTTCTACACACACGTAATTGTATGCTAATTTATTTTTGATTTTAGATAAAAATTTTGTATTTTAATGTAAATATACATTTTTTTACATACAACTTTAATACTGCGCGATTAATACGATTTAATACGCATAAATTTTATTTAAATTCCATTGAATTTAAAGCTTCAATTTAATTATCATTTTAATTTAATTACATACAATTTTGAAATTTAATTTTATCTTTTTTTTAAATTTGAAATTTTTGTCGTTTCAATTTAATTGCACAAAATTTTAACATTTTAATGTAATTGCAATTTAAATTCTAATTTTTCAATTTATTTTTTTCATTCATTTACATTTTTATTTTTATTTAAGATAATTTAAATCATTCAATAAGCGGCCTATGGTTGCCAAAAATCGATAATGACTTCACTATTTTCCCGTCGAATTCAACACTGAGGCACTTTCTTTTTCATTTGAATTTAATTACATTTTAAACCTTATTTTAAAGCCTAAAATTCAAATTCTTCAGGTTGTGAGTGTCCGTACCTGGGAGCCTACCGTCGGCCTGCGTGTGGGCCGCTACATGAACATCGAGGACCCCTTCACTCACGGATTCAACATGACCGCCATTCTGAAGAAGACCAGTGAGTACCGCTTTTGGCAACCAAAGGCCGCTTTTAAGTCCTTATACTTGTTATATTCTAATTAACCTATTCCTTTCTAGTGGCCGTCCACATTCGGAAGACCTTCCGCCACGCGCGGATGATGACGGCGCTGCCGATGGTCAGGAGGAATCTGTTGAAGGAAGAGTGCCCGCGAGCCCTGTTCCTCAGCCAATTCTACGTGGGATTCTACCTCATTTGAATTCAGCAATGGAGTCTTCAGGCCCGCCTTCTCGAAGTGTGCATATACGGTCCTGCCCCCGACGTGAGCAGCTGCCGGATGTGCCACAGGGATGGACACTACGTCGATCAGTGCCCCTTCACCCTCGCTGATCGGTAATTTTATGCTATTTTAAAGCTGAAAATTCAAATTTTTATTTTTTTTTAAATTTTTTAAATTTAATTAAATATTTCATGTTATTTTAATTACATTTTTTTCACTTTAATTCAATACTTACAATTTAAATACTAAATTTTTTTTTTCAAAGTTTAACCTTTAAATTCATTTTTTAAATTTTAATTTTTACATTTTTTTCATTTTAATTTAATTATATAAAATTTAAAAAAAAATTGAAAGTTGAACATTTAAATTCATTTTTGTATTTTAATTTAATTACATTTTTTTAAAATTTAACTTTTAAAATTTTTTTTATATTTAATTTAATCATATAAATTTTAATTTTAAACCAATACATAAAATTTAAATATTAAAAAAAATTGAAAGTTTAAAATTTATACTCGTATTTTTATTTTTATTTTTTTTAATTAAATTACATTTTTAAAAATCCAATTTTATAAAATTTGAATATTTTTATTAATTGAGTTCAAAATTTATTGATTCGTTCTTTTAAATTTTTATTTTATTATTTTTGCTTTTTTATTCAATTACATAAAATTTAAAATTTAAATTCATCTTTTTAAATTTAATTTTTTAAATTTTAATTTAATCACATACAATTTTCCATTTTTAGGATACTGCAGCAACGGGCGGAGATGGACATGGCATACTACCAAGGGCCCAACGGAGTTCAGAGGAGATACTACCAACCCGGCGATATTCGGCTGAGCTTGGCAGCCAACCTCGGCATGGATGCGTATTGGCGCCCAGCCCTCCAATTTGCACCTTCGGTTCAATGAGGTTGGTCATTCTGCTCCTGCAAGCGGCCTTTGGTTGCCAAAAAGCGGCTTTTATTCACCAAAAAGAGGTCAAGCGGCCTATGGTTGCCGAAAGCGGCCTATGGCTGCCTAAAAAAGCAGTTCAAGCGGCCTTTGGTTGCCAAAACTGTCTTTAACTTTAACTGGTAAAGCAGGTTAAGCGGCCTGTGTTTGCCAAAAAAGCAGCTTTTTAATTGCCCAAAAAGCGGCTTTTAATTGCAAAAAGCAGGCGGCCTATAATTTCCAAAATCAGGTCGAGCGGCGTTTGGTTGCCAAAAACCGGATTTTTAATTGCCAAGCGGTCTTTATTGAAAACAGTTGATTTTTAATTGCCAAGCGGTCTTTATTGAAAACAGTTAAGCGTCCTTTGGTTGCCAAAAAGCGGCTTTTGAAGAAAAAAAACCAAAACGGCCTATGGTTGACGAAAAGTGCATTTAATAATAGCCAAAAAGCAGTTTAAGCGGATTTTAGTTGCCAAAAGCGGTCTTTATTGAAAACAGTTAAGCGTCCTTTGGTTGCCAAAAAGCGGCTTTTGAAGAAAAAAAACCAAAACGGCCTATGGTTGACGAAAAGTGCATTTAATAATGGCCAAAAAGCAGTTTAAGCGGATTTTAGTTGCCAAAAGCGGCCTTTATTTTTTAAAAATTAAGCGGCCTATGGTTGCCAAAAGCGACTTTTAATTGAAAAAAGCAGGTCAAGCGGCCTTTGGTTGCCAAAAGCGGTCTTTATTGAAAACAGTTAAGCGTCCTTTGGTTGCCAAAAAGCGGCTTTTGAAGAAAAAAAACCAAAACGGCCTATGGTTGACGAAAAGTGCATTTAATAATGGCCAAAAAGCAGTTTAAGCGGATTTTAGTTGCCAAAAGCGGCCTTTATTTTTTTAAAAATTAAGCGGCCTATGGTTGCCAAAAGCGACTTTTAATTGAAAAAAGCAGGTCAAGCGGCCTTTGGTTGCCAAAAGCGGTCTTTATTGAAAACAGTTAAGCGTCCTTTGGTTGCCAAAAAGCGGCTTTTGAAGAAAAAAACCAAAACGGCTTATGGTTGACGAAAAGTGCATTTAATAATAGCCAAAAAGCAGTTTAAGCGGATTTTAGTTGCCAAAAGCGGCCTTTATTTTTTAAAAAATTAAGCGGCCTATGGTTGCCAAAAGCGACTTTTAATTGAAAAAAGCGGGTCAAGCGGCCTTTGGTTGCCAAAAGCGGCTTTATTTAATTTAAAAAAAAATCAAGCGGCCTTTGGTTGCCAAAAAGCGGCCTTCGATTGCAAATCTAATTCCCTTGATTTCAGATCTCACCTCTCTCGCCTCCCGCCTACTAATTAGTGCCACTACAAGTCTATTGATCTATTGCGATTGCATCTTATTCAAAATATATTCGTTTTACTTATTCACCTTGTCACATTGTAATTACCACGATTCGAGTATTTTTAAGCGGGTTTACACGTTTGTATAATCGGTGGTTTAATGAAACTTATTCATGGACTGAATGTTTTTTTGTTCTTCGCTGAAATCGAGGATTTAATACTTTCATGGCTTTCTATGCTAAATAAGTTCTGGTGAATTAGAAGATCGCCCAAAAATGTTAAATTTGATTTGGTTATTATCGATTTTATGTTTTTAAATAGAATTCTTTATTTCGTTTTTTTTAAACTTACGAGACATATATGTGAAAATTGATTTTAAATTGCTTTATAAAAATTAAATTATACTTTTTTATTAATGTTCATGTATTAATATTAAAAATAAATCATATTATATTTATTAAATTGTTTTAAAAAAAATATACTGGTCAAAACTAAAAAAAATACTAAAATAAAAATATCGATTAAAATATGAAATTTAAGATTTCTCGAATCTTGACCATTCAAAAAGCTTGTAAACAACGGTCATCGTGTAAACATCAATCTCCAAGATCATTTAAATAAGTTTAAATTGATCCTGGGGAACCGTATTAGAAACTGATTGATTAGAATAAAATAAAGAATTTGTTAAATTAAATTAGTTTAAATAAAAAATAATTTTTTAAAAATTATCCCTTTTCAAAAAATGTTTTTATTTGTAGTGGAGTTTTGCCAGTTTTTTCTGACTCAATCAGCCCCATGATACGCTCTGTTTACACTCCTTTCCTATTTCGTTCAGATTCGTCTAGGAAATGGTCGCCGGGCCTTCTCAGCCAGGGAAGAAGGAGCAGAAGGCGGTCAAGGTGAGCAGAAAGCGGCCTGAGGTCTCCAGAAGAAGCGGAATGCGGCCTGAGGTTGGCAGAAAAAGCGGAAAGCGGCCTGAGATTGCCATAAAAAGCGGAAAGCGGCCTGAGATTGCGATAAAAAGTGGAAAGCGGCCTGAGGTCGCCAAAAAAAGCGGAAAGCGGCCTGAGGTCGCCAAAAAAAGCGGAAAGCGGCCTGAGATTGCGATAAAAAGTGGAAAGCGGCCTGAGGTCGCCAAAAAAAAGCGGAAAGCGGCCTGAGGTCCCAAAAAAAGCAGAAAGCGGCCTGCGGTTGCCATAAAAAACGGAAAGCGGCCTGAGGTCGCCAGAAAAGCAGAAAACTAGATTAAAAACTAATTTTCAGGTACTTCCCCCGTCTCCCCAGCTGGCAGAACAGAACAAACTAATCGCCAATGCCTTGATTGTCATGTACTACGGTAACCATAATATATTTTTTTTGTAGTAATATTCCTAATTTCAGGGAATTCCTCCCTGGAAGATGAGGAGATCGAGGAGGCGCTGGCCTTCGTGGCCGAATTGGAAAAGGACCTCTCGCAGACGATGAAGGGCATTCGAATGGAGGTTGGTTTGTTTTAATATGCTAATTTTACTAAAAAAAATAACTAATTAAATTTAAAAATTATGATTAAAAAACCAATTTTAAATATTATGTTAAAAACATTTTTATTAAAAATACAACTAATTAATTTTGAAAATTATGTTAAAAAACCATTTTTTTAATTAAGTGAAAAACTAATTTAAAAAATATAATTAATTAAATTTAAAAAAAAATTTAAATTAATTTTATTAAAATTCAGTTTAAAGAAACTATTTTTTCAATCTAAAAATATTGAATAACTATTTTAAAAATTATGTGTTAAAATTATTACTTTTTTACATTAAAAATATTATAAACGTATTAAATTGAATTTAAAAAATGGTTTAAAAAACTTTTTTAAGTTTAAAAATTTAAGAAAAATTTAATTAATTAAATTTAAAAATCAGTTCAAATAACAACTATTTTTTTAAAATTAAACAAATTATTAATAATTTAATTAAATTTATTATTTTTTACTTTAACAACTATTTTTTTTTATTTTATTAAAATTAAAGTTAATTAAATTAATTAAATTTAAACAATTTCAGGTGTTCGGATCGCTGATCAACGGCTTTGCCAGCGTCGACTCCGACATTGACGTCTGCGTCCACTTTTCGCGGTCGAGAGATGAATTGGACGAAGAGCCTCCGAAGGTAAATCTTAAAAAAGCGGCCTGAGGCTGTAAAAAGCGTCCTTCTGCGGCCTAACGTTAAAAAAGAAAGCGGTCTTCTGCAGCCTGAGGCTGTAAAAAAGCGGTCTTCTGCGGCCTAAGGCTGTAACAAGCGGTTTTCTGCGGCCTTAGGTTGTAAAAAGCGGTCTTCTGCGGCCTGAGGCTGTAAAAAGCGGATCTTAGATCTCTAATTAGAATTTTAGGACATAAATGCCAAAAACGTCCTCAGGGTCATTTCCCGTCTCCTCCATCGCCGTGGAATCAGGAACGCGCCTGTCCTCACTCCTGCCGTTCCCCTAGTCAAATGTGAGCTGAAGCGGCCCTGGGAGATTGGAATGGAGTATGCTAATTAAGGAGGGCAGTATGCTAATTAGAGGACTGTTTCAGTATCTCCTTTTACAACACCCTCGCGTTGATCAATTCGGATATGCTGGCCACGTACTGCGATTGGGAGCCGGACAGACTGCCACAGCTGGGATTATGGGTTAAGAAGGTTAGAGAGAGAGAGAGAGAGAGACCGAAAAGGGTTAGAGACGCAGAGGGAGAGAGAGAGAAAAGAGGAAGGAAAGGTTAGAGACACAGAGGGAGAGAGACAGAAAAGCAGGAGAGGTTAGATACGCAGAGGAAGAGATACAGAAAAGAGGTTAGAGGCGGAGAGGGAGAGACACAAAATGGTTAGAGACGCAAAGAGAGAGATAGAGAAAAAGGAGATGTTAGAGACGCAGAGAGAGACAGAAATGAGGTTAAAGACGCAGAGGAAGAGGGACAGAAAAGCAGGAAAGGTTAGAAACTCAGAGGGAGAGAGAGAAAAGGGGAGGTTAGAGACAGTGGGAGATATAGAGAAAACGAGGAGAGGTTAGAAACGCAGAGGGAGAGAGACGGAAAAGAAGAAGGAGAGGTTAGATACGCAGAGGGAGAGAGACATAAAAGGGTTAGAGACGCAGAGGGAGAGTGACAGAAAAGGGTTAGAGACGCAGAGGGAGAGTGACAGAAAAGGGTCAGAGACGCAGAGAGAGACAGAAATGAGGTTAGAGACGCAGAGGAAGAGGGACAGAAAAGCAGGAAAGGTTAGAGACTCAGAGGGAGAGAGAGAAGGGTTAGAGACGCAGAGGGAGAGTGACAGAAAAGGGTTAGAGACGCAGAGAGAGACAGAAATGAGGTTAAAGACGCAGAGGAAGAGGGACAGAAAAGCAGGAAAGGTTAGAAACTCAGAGGGAGAGAGAGAAAAGGGGAGGTTAGAGACAGTGGGAGATATAGAGAAAACGAGGAGAGGTTAGAGACGCAGAGGGAGAGAGACGGAAAAGAAGAAGGAGAGGTTAGATACGCAGAGGGAGAGAGACATAAAAGGGTTAGAGACGCAGAGGTATAGAGAGAGAAGGAGAGGGAGAGGTTAGAGACGCAGAGGGAGAGAGAAAAGGAGAACAGAAAATGGTTAGAGACGCGGGGAGAGAAAGCAGAAGGAGAGTTTAGAGACGCAGATCCAAACGTCAAAATACAGCGCTAAAATACTAATTCCCCTCTTTCAGTGGGCCAAAACGGGCGAAATCCTTGGCGCCAACCGTGGTTTCATCTCCGCCTACGGCCTGATCACCATGCTCATCCACTACCTTCAAAACTGCCAGCCGGCTGTCCTCCCCCGTCTTCAGGAAGTCCTCCTTCCCTTTGCCATATTCTAATTATCCCTCTTCAGGATTTCCGTACGGCAGCCACCCCGCTTGAGAAGCACTGCGGCTACGACGTCTACTACCACCACGAGATTGAAGTAAATATTATTTTGGGATGCTATATACAAATTAAGGGTGCCAGTTTCAATTGATACCGTCTCAATTGAAAATAGCACCCCCTAATTTGATTATAGCACTTTGAACTAACGTTGAAGTCGGCTTTTTTTGTTTTTGACCCGAAAATTCTTCAATGTTCACTTTGATCTGAAACAATCCTATCTCAATATGCAAATTAGCACCCCTAATTTGCATATTGCTTCTCTATCCTGGATTAGTAGTCCAAACAATTTTTAGAGGTCCAAACGTTTAAAAAGTATCAAATAATAAAAAAAATTATTTTTTAAACGTTTTTAATACGTTTGTAATTAAAAATTTAATAACAAGGTTATAGGTTATGAAATGTAAAATAATTAAGATAACAAAAAAAATTTTTTTTTTAAATCGTCTGAAAGTGAAAAAAAACCTCTTTGTTTTTTGGCGGAAAATTCTATCACTTTAATTTGACGATTCGGTGTGAATATGCAAATTAAACCCCTAATTTGCATACTGCGGCTCTGTCCTGGATTAGCGGTTCATAATTGTTTTAAGTTAAAAAAGTATTTTGAAATAAAAAAATTTTTAAATTTAAATATATTCCCATAAAATAAAATAATGGATAATAATTTTTTTTAAATTTACATTAAAATTTTTTTTTAGACAGTCTAAAAAATCTCTTTGTTTTTGGGCGGAAAATTCTATCACTTAGGTTTGGCACAATTTTATCTCAATAAGCAAATTAGCACCCCTAATTTGCATATTGCGGCGGCTCAATCCATTAGCAGTCCAGAAATTTTTTCCATAAATTTCGGGGAAAAACATTTAAAACATTAAATTTTAAAAAAATTTGATTTTTATTATATTTTCCCATTAAATAAAAAATGGGGAAATTATAAAAGTGGCTAGATTTTTTTTTACATAAAAATAAGTAAATTTTAGAAAATTATATTGATTTTATTATTTGTAAAAAAATTATGGACCGCTGAATTTTTTTAAAAATAATTTTATTTTTTAGCTGTAATTTTTTGAACCAATAATCCAGGATATAGCCAATTTGCATATTGCATTCTAAAAAGTACTTTTATCACGTCTCATGGCAGATTAGAATTTCACTTTTTCAGGAGAAATGGTCCAAAAACCGCCAGTCGGTCGGAGAGCTCTTCCTCGGCTTCCTCGATTTCTACACGAAATTCGACTTCTCAACCCAGGTTCCGCAATATTCAAATAAATTTGCTGAGAAAATGAATTCAGGCCATTCAAATCAAGGGGAAGCAGCCTTTGGCGAAGGAGGAATTCAAGAAGCTTCTGGAGAATAAGAAGAATAAGCCTCTGATGATCCAGGACCCCTTCCAGTTGGACAGAAACCTCTGCGGAGGATTGTCTAACCCTTGTAAGAGTCGCCGCTTTTTTTCAACCAAAGGCCGCTTTTTGGCAATCAAAGGCCTCCAATCAAAGGCCGCTTGGACAGCTTTTTGGTAACCAAAGGCCGCTTTTTGGCATTCAAAGGCCGTTTTCTGGCAACAAAAGGTCGCCTTTTGACAACCAAAGGCCGCTTTTTTGGACAACCACAGGCCGCTGTTTGGCAAACAAAGGCCGCTTTCTGGCAACAAAAGGCCGCTTTTTAGATAACCAAAGGCCGCTTTTTGGCATTCAAAGGCCGTTTTCTGGCAACAAAAGGTCGCCTTTTGACAACCAAAGGCCGCTTTTTTGGACAACCACAGGCCGCTGTTTGGCTAACAAAGGCCGCTTTCTGGCAACAAAAGGCCGCTTTTTAGATAACCAAAGGCCGCTTTTTGGCAATCAGAGGCCGCTTTTTGGCAATAAAAAGGCCGCTTTTTGCACAACTTTTTGACAACCATTGGCCGCTTTTTGACAACCAACGGCCGTTTGGACCGCTTTTTGGACAACCATAGGCCGGGTTTTGACAACCATAGGCCGCTTTTTGACAAACCAAGGCCGCTTTTTGGAAACCAAAGGCCGCTTTTTGACAGCCAAAGGTCGCTTTGACCGCTTTTTGGCAATCAAAGGCCGCTTGGGCCGCTTTTGGACAACCAAAGGCCGATTTTTGGCAATCAAATAGGCCGCTTGAACCGCATTTTGATAACGAAAGGCCGCTTTAAAACCTTTAAAATTATAATTTTCTAGCATTCAAGAAGATCCGCGGCTACTTTGACAAGTCGAAGGAGGTCTTTTCGAAGCTGGGAGAGGACAAGCAGCTGATGGGCGTCCATGATGACAATATAAACGAGGCCGTGGTTCGTATTTTCTTTTTCGTCTGGTTTTCTTTAAATTTAGTATCTCAAATTTGCATATAGCATCCGAAAAAAGTGATTTTTTTGATGTTCAAAAAGTTCTTTTTGAGACCCATTTTTTAGGAGGAATTGTTCAAGTCCTGTCGCGTCATCAAGGTTAAGAAGATCTACAAACCGAAACCGAAGAAAACGTGGGTTCATTTGAATAATGCGGCCGAAAAGGGTGATTTTAGGGGAGAGAAGGCAGCGGCTGGAAATGAGAAGGGCGAGGAGAAGGCAAATGGACAGGGACAGGAGAAGAAAGAAAAGTAAGTAATGAAAGCGGCCCGAGGTCGCCAGAAAAAAAGCGGAAAGCGGCCTGAGGTTCCCAGAAAAAGCGGAAAGCGGCCTGAGGTCGCCAGAAAAAGCGAAAAGCGGCCTGAGGTTGCCAGAAAAAGCGGAAAGCGGCCTGAGGTTGCCAGAAAAAGTGGAGCGGCCTGAGGTTGCCAGAAAAAAGCGGAAAGCGGCCTTAGGTTTCCAAAAAAAGCATAAATTTTTCTATTTCAGGCCGAATCCGACGCCGCCCAGTCAGACGAACGGAGGGAAGAAGCCCGGAAGTCCCGCCAATGCGACCGGAAATGGCCAAGTTCCCAAAACGCCTCCGAAAGAGAACCGGTAGCTTTTTTTTAAATTTAGTTATATATGTTTAATAAAATTTAATTAAAGTATATATATTCAATTTAATTAAAATATATAAATTCAATCAATTGAAGTATATAAATTTAATTAAGCTTAGAGATATTAAGTATATTAATTTATATTAATTTAATTCAGTTAATTTAAATATATAAATGTTATTTTAATTTAATTTAATTAAGTATTTTAATTTAATTTAATTTAATTAAGTATATTAATTTTTATTAATTAAATTAAATTAAATTAAATTTAGTACATACATTTATATTAATTAAGTTAAGTATATAAGTTTACTTTAATTAAATTGAGTGTATACATTTATATTAATTTAGTTAAATTAATAAAAATTTTATTTTCAAGAACCGGTAGTTTTATTTTCAGTCGCATTCATTATTCATTTTTAATTTTAATTAATGAATTAAAATGGTAATTTTAATTTTAAAAAACTAATTAGACATCTTTAATTAGTTTTTTAAAAATTAAAGTTAATAATTTAATTAATTAATTAATTAAAATATTATTTCAGCGTCGGCGGAAGTAAGCCCTCTACGCCTGGGAAGAAGGAGCCTCTGAAGAAGAAGGAAGGTGGTGGAGTCCAGCCGGCTGCCAGTGGCAAGGTTGCTCAATCTCCCAAGAAGGCTGCCGCCAGTGGACAGACCAAGGCTAATATTCAGGTGCTAATATTCTAATTTTTGTGGAAATTGTTTGGTTTTTAGGTGAAGCCTCCGCCTTCTGGACAGATGAACCAGGGAGAAGTGGCGAAGAAAAATAAGTAAGTTAGAGGCAGAGAGATAGAGTGGGAGGTTAAAGACGCAGACAGTTAGAGACCGAATGATGGTTAGAGACGCAGACAGTTAGAGACAGAATGAGGGTTAGAGACGCAGACATTTCCTTTCAGGACCATTGCGAGGCGGGGAAGGAAGCAAAGGGCCATTGCCCGTCAGGCTGCTCTCGAAAACGCCGCTCCTGCCAAATCTCCCAAGAAGGCCGCCAGTGGACAGCCCCAGGCCACGATTCAGGTGATTAACTTCGCTTTATTCAAATTACTTGTCTTTAAAAACCGTCAGGGACCTCTTTTTGACTTATATTTGCATATGGTGCTCCATACGGCTCTATCCTGGATTAGCGGCCCTTAAAAATTAAGGCGGTCCTTTTAAAAGTTTCAAAAGCAAATTTTTTTAAAATTTGTACTATATTTCATTTTGTAAGTTTTTTTTAAAATTTTCGACACTTTCACTCTCAAAAAAATTAACCAACAATTTTTTTTTATTAAAAAAAAATTAAAAGTTTCATTTTATTGTATTTGTAATGTTTTGGTTTTTTTTAAATTTCCGATATAGAGAGAAAGAGAAAAATGCAGGGTTTAAAAAAATAAAAAAAAACTACTAATATTTAATATAATAAAATGCAATTATTAATTTATTTTTTAAATTAAATTTTTTTTGTAATTTTTTTATTTGTTTAAAAGTGAAAGTGTCGAAAATTTAAAAAAAAACCAAAAACTTACAAAATCGAATTATAATAAAAATGTTAAAAAAATATTTATAATTATATTTGTATACTTTTCAACTTTTTTAAGGACCGCTATAATTTCTAAGGACCACTAATCCAGGATAGAGCCCTCATTACTCTATCCGGCGGGACTACCCTTGCCGCGGCCGCCGATCTCGTACGGGTGTGAAACTCGCGGCGCTCAAATGTCAGACAACCAGAGTTTTCTGCGTCTTTTCAGGCGGGAACATTGAAAATTCAAAAGTCACGACCAAAAATCGATAAACCTATAGATTGGACGCGTAAACACCGTGCACGTAGTTCGTTAAAATGCCGGTTATCCACAGGTGCTGCCTGGAATGGCCAAAAATGGCATTTCAGATACAGATTTCTCCAAAAGGACGCATTTAAACCCCAAATTTATATTTTTGAATAACTTTTCAAGCTCTTTAATATGAGATAAACTCAAGAAAGGTCCCTGACGGTCCCTTTAACCTCGCTTTATTCAAATTACTTGTTTAGGCCAAGCGCCTGTCTCAAAAGAAGCCGTCTGAAGCGTCGAAGATGGTCTCCTGAAGCCCCTCTCCTTCTGTTCGATGTCTAGTCTTTCCCTTCTTTCCAGCCGATCTGTCCCTATTTGCCATTTAAATCGCCTTTATTTTAATTGCCTTAAATTTAAGGCCTTAAAGTCTTAAGCCTCTAAGCCTTAAGTCCCTTGTGTGTCTTCCTCTTGTCCGGGTACCTTGATCGATATTTTATTATAGATATCGATCTATGAATGAATTTTATTCCTGTATTGATTTTAATTGATTGACAATGGATATCCATTTTTGTCTCTTTTTAGGGTTACTGTAACTACCACACGAAGTTCTATTTGGGCAAATTTCCGAATGGCGAACACTTTCCGACACACGCTTTCAATCCGATTACGGTAGTATCGATCAGTTTTTCTTTTTTTATTCGTATAAATTCAAGAAAAAGGAATATTTATTCAATTACAATAGCTATTAAAAAAGGCGAAATTTTACTATTAAAATTAAATTTAATAGAAATTTTATTAAAAGAAATTTTTTAATGTCATTTTTGCTTGGTCAGGTTGTCGACTAATCAAATTTTTGTTTTATTTTTAAATTTAAGTTGAAAAATTGAAATTTTATAATTGTTTTTTTAATCGGGATTTTAGTAACATCCAATCCAATCGATTTTCTAATTTTTCCTTATTTTTTTTTAAATTTCTTGATTATTTGTGTAAATTTAAAAAAAGAATGTGTGTATTCCATTGAAATTACTTAAAAAAATCCACAAAATAAGTCAAAAATTGATAAAAATCACGTTATCGAGAGAAGAAATGCGTCTACCTGAAAATGAAGTACGCAATGAAGGCTAATTCTTATTATTAACATCCAATCCTATCGATTTTCTAATTTTTTATTTTTTTTTATTGATTATTTGTATAAATTTATAAAAGGAATATATGTATTCGATTAAAATTACTAAAAAAAATTCTAATCATCTTTTTTCTTCAGATGAGCGACGATGGCTGGGGAGGAAACCCGGATTCGGTACTTTTCCCTTGTTATATACTAATTTCTATGATTCCAGAATAGTCTTCTGATGGCCTACGAGCAGATCGACTTGGAACTGGAGGAGAGACCAGTGGCCAGAGAGGTCGTAGAGAAGAACGCCCCCAAACAGCCCGTGCCGCTGATTACCAAGGGGGTGGGTAAATTTTGAAATATTTGAATACAAAGTGTATAATTTTAATATAAAATGAATAAAAAAAATTTTAATTTAAAAATTTATTAAAAATAAATAATTTGGATATAAAGTGAATAAAAAAGAAATAAAAGAATAATTTGAATAAAATTAAATTTTTTAAATAAAAAGAATAAAAATAAATCATTTTAATAAAGAGCCAATAAAAATGAATTATTGGACAATGTGATTAAAATGAATAATTTGAATATAAAGTCAAAAAATGTAAAATATAAAGTTAATAAAAATGAATAATTTAATTTAAATACAAATTGATTGAAAGTGAATAATTTGAATAGAAAGTGAATAAAAATTTGAATTCAGAGTGAAAAAGTCTACCTGCCAGACGACTCGGACAGTGACGATGAGGTGGTTTCGGGGAGGAAACCCACCTACTTCCGGCCTCCCCTCCAAGTGCAGAGGAATCAGTTTGTGAGGAACCAGCTGATGCGCTTCAAGAATGACATCTTCAAAAGTGACTATAACAAGGTAGGCCGCTTTCTGGCAACCAAAGGCCGCTTATATCGCTTTCTGTAACCTTAGGCCGCGGGAGCCGCTTTTTTCTAATTTTGGTAACCAGAGGCCGCTTTCTTGAATTTTGGCAACCTCAGGCCGCTTTTTCAAATTTTGACAACCCCAGGCCGCTTTTTTTCTAATTTGACAACCTCAAGTAGATTTTTTTCTAATTTTGTCAATCTCAGGCCGCTTTTTTCGAATTTTTATAGTCTCAGGCCGCTTTTTTCTAATTTGACAACCTCAAGTAGATTTTTTTCTAATTTTGTCAATCTCAGGCCGCTTTTTTCTAATTTGACAACGCCGCTTTGACCGATTTTCGGCAACCATAGGGCGCCTATAACGATTTTATGCAAACCATCTTCAACCAGGTAGATCATACAAGGTAGATTAACCCCTTAGAGTGGTTGAAACCTTCAATTAAGGGACTGGAATACTGTAATTTTGGTAAAAATTACGGTTATTGATTAATTGATTCCAGATGGCGGTTCTTGGCTGTGGTGAGCTCTCCCTCGAGCGGTTCTTGGCTCACGAATTGAGTAAAATGGGCATCTACCGAGTGGTCTCCGTCGACATCGATGAGGAATCATTGGCCAAGGGGAGACGGCTCATGGAGTAAGTTAGCCTTATTTGAATATTGCAAATTCACCATCATCTTCTTGACTCATTTGAATTTTGGGCCAAAAAAAACGGCATTTGATCGCCAAAAAGCGGCCTCAGGCTGCCAAAAAAGCGGAAATAACGGCCTTATGTTGCCAAAAAAGCGGCCTTATGTTGCCAAAAAAGCGGCCTTAGGTTGCCAAAAAAGCGGGAAATTTACAAATTGAATGATTTTCAGGAGTCATCTGGAGCAGCATGCTAATTCCATCAAAGGATTCGACAGGTACCCGGTCCTCTGCGAGCAGTACCTGGGGGACATCCTGAAGTACGACAGCCGGCTGGCAGCAACCAGCTGCGTCTGCTCCACGGAAGTGTAAGTGACAGCCGGCTGGCAGAAACTGAGCGAAAAAGGATCTAGCCTGGATTAGCGGTCCATAAAATATTTTTAAAAAATACATTTTTTGTTTTACATTGTTATTTTATCTATTTAAAAAAATTAGATACTTTTTTTAAAATTTTCCTTTTATACAACGGTTTTTAATTTTAATTTTTATTAAAAAATTAAACAAAAAAATTGACTAGAGGGTGGAAAATTGACATTTCTGTTCAAAAAATATAGCGGTTCATAAAATTAAATTATAGTGATCCATAAAATTTACAGCATTTTTTTTTTCAATTTTTAGTTTTTTTACATTTCAGACTTTTATTAAAAAAATTTCCAATTTTTTGATAATGCAAATTTACAAAAGCTAAAGAAATGTTTTAATTTTTTAATTAAAAAATTAAATATAAATTTGACTAGTAAGGTGGAAAATTGTTATTTCGGAAACAAAAAAAATTAAATGTAGCTGTCTATGGAATTAAATTTTAGCGGTTCATTTTTTTAACAACAAAAATTTTAATGTTCAGTCGATTTTTTTAAAATTTTAATAAAGTATATATAATTTTAATATATATATATTTTTTAATTTGTTTAAAAATAAGTTTTTTTATTTATTAAAATTTAAATAAAAAAGATTTGTTTATTGTTTTTTTTTCAATTTTTTTTGTTTTTATTTGATTGGATTCATGGTAGAGCCTTGAAAAAATTATATTTCTATCTGAAATACCGTAATATATAATAATTCTACAGATAATAACCCATTTTTTTTCAGAATCGAGCACATTTCGGAGGTGGAGGCCGAGGTTTTTGTGCGCACGGTGCTGGGGAAGGTCCGCCCGAGGCTCTTCATTCTTTCGACGCCAAACCACGAGTATAATGAGGCATTTGGTTAGTGCGCCAGAAAGCGGCCTGAGGTTGCCAGAAAAAGCGGAAAGCGGCCTGAGGGATTGCGCGACAGAGGTTCCGCGAGGTAAAGAAGGTTCCGCGGCACAGCGACAATGGTTCCGAAGACGACAAAGGTTCCGTGGCGATGCGACAAAGGTTCCGCCCATTTTTTATTACACGTCCAGCTGCAAAATACATTCAACAGTCTCAGTCGGTCGTTGACCACCGGAAAAATAACATACTGTAACCGTTTCAACACAGTCATTTCCTTAGAATCTGGATCTTGGTATCAATACTACCATGACAGAAAATTGTTATGCTTGAATTCGCCGGATATCACTATGTTTATCTTCAGACAAGAAAATATTAAATATTTTCATTGCCGGTTCACATTACTAAGATCACTAAGAACCCGGGTATAGGATCATTCTCGCACCCCTAAATTGGGCTACCGCTATGGCAATTGGGGAGGGTCCGCAGAGGTCCGTAGATAAAAGTTCCAGTTTGGGTAGGGTCCGCGGGAAATTTTCCGGGTTGTGGAGGAGTCCAAATACCCTACCTGCACCCCCCCCCCCCCCCCCCAATTTAGAAAGGTACCGGGTCCGCGTAAATCCTGAGAAGTCAACAGTTCATTCACCTAGTCTTATAGCAAGGTAGTCTCACCAGGCTAGCCATTTCCCAAATGGAACCACCAGCGCTAATATTACCGCAGAATTTCTCAAGTCAAACATAATCTTATGGGCTACGGAAACCTTAATCACACATGTTTCGTTGACTGAAATAGTCGTTGACTAAATGAAATTGGCTAATATTCCATTGACAGAAAATGATCTACATGATAGAAAACCTTCAAATTGAATTTTGACGTAAAATACTACACAACCATCTCAAATGACAGTAAGCCACACTACATTAAATACATAAGTATTTTGTATTCAGTCAATATATTGAGTGAATTCCAAAACATTTTGCTAGGACACCAGCTCTGAAAAGACCGACTTTTCTACCAAGATCCAGATTCTAATGAAATGACTGTGTTGAAACGGTTACAATATGTTATTTTACCGCTGGTCAACGGCCGACTAAGACTGTTAAATGCCTTTTGAAGCTGGGTGTTTCATTAAAAACGGGCAGAACCTTTGTCGCATCGGCACGGAACCTTTGTCGTCTTCGGAACCATTGTCGCATTGCTGCGGAACTTTTGTCAGGGTTACGGTCGCGGAACCTCTGTCGCGCAATCGGCCTGAGGTCACCAGAAAAAGCGGAAAGCGGCCTGAGGTTGCCAGAAAAAGCGGAAAGCGGCCTGAAGCATAACTTTCAGGAATGGAGCCGGGAGAGTTCCGCCACGACGACCACAAGTACGAATTCAACCGGAAGCAGTTCAAGGAATGGTGAGCATTTAATTCTCCAAAAATAATTTAATAAAAAAAATTAATAAAATACTTTTTTTTATTTAATAAAAATAAATAAAATATACAATAAAATATATAAATTAAAATTAAAATTTCAGGCTTCGCAGAATCCTCGGCGATTACCCGGATTACCGCCACTCCATCCACATGGTTGGAAATATGCACGGTAGGTTTTTAAAAAATTATTTAATTTTAAAATTATTTTTAATTAAATTTATAAATAAATAAAAGAAATTCAGGTCATTTATATAATTTTATTATTTTTTTAAATTTTTAATAAGTTCGATTTTTGCAGGATTTTACCACTTTGGAGGCGCCACTCAGTTCGCCATCATCTGGGCGGATGAGCCCCTCTCTCCAGTAGCTGACACTGATCGTCCCTTTGAAAAGGTTGCCAGCGGCCTACGGTTGCCAAAAAGCGGTCTTTGGTTGTCAAAAGCGGCCTTTAGATGTCAAAAAGCGGCCTTTGGTTGTGAAAAAGCGGCCTGTGGTTGTCAAACAGCCGCCTTTGGTTGCCAAAAAGCGGCCTTTAGGTGTCAAAAAGCGGCCTTTGGGTGTCAAAAAGCGGCCTTTGGGTGTTCAAAAGCGGCCGTTGGTGGTTAAAAAGCGGCCTTTGGTGGTAAAAAAAGCGGCCTTTGGTTGTCATAAAGCTGCCTATGGATGTCAAAAAGCGGCCATTGGATGTCAAAAAGCGGCCTACGGTTTTAAAAAAGCGGCCTTTGGATGTCAAAAAGCGGCCTACGGTTGTCAAAAGCGGCCTTTAATTGTCAAAAAGCGGCCTTTGGGTTTAAAAAGGCGGTCTTTCATTGCCAAAAAGCGGCCCTTGGTTGTCAAAAAGCGGCCTTTGGATGTCAATAAGCGGCCTTTGGTTGCCAAAAAGCGGCCTTTGGATGTCAATAAGCGGCCTTTGGTTGCCAAAAAGCGGCCTTTGAATGTCAAAAAGCGGCCTTTGGATGTCAAAAAGCGGCCTACGGTTTTAAAAAAGCGGCCTTTGGATGTCAAAAAGCGGCCTACGGTTGTCAAAAGCGGCCTTTAATTGTCAAAAAGCGGCCTTTGGGTTTAAAAAGGCGGTCTTTCATTGCCAAAAAGCGGCCCTTGGTTGTCAAAAAGCGGCCTTTGGATGTCAGTAAGCGGCCTTTGGTTGCCAAAAAGCGGCCTTTGGATGTCAATAAGCGGCCTTTGGTTGCCAAAAAGCGGCCTTTGAATGTCAAAAAGCGGCCTTTGGATGTCAAAAGCGGCCTTTGGTTGTCAAAATGCGGCCTTCGGATGTCAAACAGTGGCCTTTGGTTGTCATAAAGCGGCCTTTGGTTGTCAAAAAGCGGCCTTTGGATGTCAATAAGCGGCCTTTGGTTGCCAAAAAGCGGCCTTTGAATGTCAAAAAAGCTAAAATTCGATTTCAGATTGGCTCTTCCGTGGTCTACGACGGGTTGAATTCCGTGATTCTGGCGCAAGGCCGCATGGCTCTGAAGGAATGGGCGGCCAGCCATCAGCTGACCCCCGCCAATCGAGTGGTATTTCCATAAATCCCTCGTAATTAGAATATTGCCTTAGAAAACGGAATACGCCGAGTTCTGGAGGATCGAACTCGATGAATTGATGGAGATCATGGCTCTGCCGAAGACGGTGAAGGCGGAAATCAAGGAGGATAGACTATTGTGAGAATATTTCAATTAATCGATAAATTTAAAAATTGATTTTTAAAAAATTTTAAAAGACTAATTTAAAAGAAATTGAAATTAATCAATAATTTTAAAACTTAATTTAAAAGAATTTAAAGCACAATTTAAAAGAAATATTTAAATTAATCAATAATTTTATAATTTTTCTTTTAAAAGAATTCAGAAGCCTAATTTAAAAGAAATTTAAGTTAACCAATATTTTTAAAAAATTGAATTTAAATTAATTTTAAAGAAATTTTAGTTAATCAATAATTCGAAAATTTTGTTTTTAAAATCATAATTAAAAAAGAAATTTAAACTAATCAATAATTCTAAAATTTTGCATTTAAAAGAATTTAAAAGCTTAGTTTAAAAAAATTAAATTAATCGATAATTTTTTTTAAATTTAAAAAGGTATAATTTAAATGAATTTAAATTAAACGATAATTTTAAAATTCTGCATTTAAAAGCATAATTTATAAAAATTTAAAATCTTATTTTAAAGAGATCGTAATTCATCAATAATTTGAAAATTTGCATTTTAAAAAATTCAATCGATAATTTCAGGAAAATGCTGACGGCATTGACGCGCAACCGGCTCTTCTCGAAATTCTGCGACTTTGACTCTGAAGACAAGTCGCATCTGATCGTTCCGGGAGATGAGAACCTCGCATCGATCATCACCCATCTACATTAGATTTGATCTTGTGAATAATGCCCTTTTGGGCCTTTTGACCCTATTTAATCTTGTTTTATTGTTGGCGCTAAATGCGTAAATGAAGTGGAATTACTTCTTCGGCGCCTTGGAGAAAGAGGGAAAGGAATGAGAGAGAGAGAGAGAGAAAGAGAGAACAAGAAACAAAGAGACTCCTTTGCGTCTCTTACCAGAGTTCTCTGCTTCTCTAACTCTGAATGATAGAAAGGAATAATATAGATATAGAGAGAGGTTAGAGACGCAGAGTCAGAGAGAGAGGTTAGAGATGCAGATTCAGACAGAAGGAAGGTTATCTGCCTCTGCGTCTCTACCATGACAAAGTTCTCTGCTTCTCTAACTCTGACCAACTGATCTATCTGCCTCTGCGTCTCTAACCAGAGTTCTCTGCTTCTCTAACTCTTCCCAACTGATCTATCTGCCTCTGCGTCTCTAACCAGAGTTCTCTGCTTCTCTAACTCTGACCAACTGATCTATCTGCCTCTGCGTCTCTGACAAGACAGAGTTCTCTGCTTCTCTAACTCTGACCAACTGATCTCCTCTGCGTCTCTAACTAGAGAAGTTCTCTGCTTCTCTAACTCTGGCCAACTGATCTATCATCCTCTGCGTCTCTAACCAGAGTTCTCTGCTTCTCTAATTCTTACCCGATCTAAGAAAAACCATTTAAAACAACGTTTATCAATATAGTCCAACACAACAATTAGCATATTGCGCTCAACCCAGAATGTAGAGATCCGCTGCCTGCACCACCTCCAGGTCGTCTCCGCACTCGATGGCGACCTTGCCGTTCTTCACCCGCGCCACCTGAAGGCATGGAAATATATTGTGAAAAAGGTTACTGTAGCTACCGTAACCAGCTGGAAGTCTGTTCCATCGCTGCTCCTGCGCATCACCTCCTGTCCCTCCTGGAGTACGGTATAGTTCTCCGACTCAATCCTCGAGTACGACTTTCCGTTCATTTTGATGGAAGGGGGCTGAAAATAGAAGAATTGAATTTGAATATTGCAAACAAGAGTGGGGGATTTCTCTACGTCTCTAACCTATACATCACAATGTCTTTAAAACCACATAGCGGCCCTTAAAAAATATAACGGTTCTAGAAAAATATAGCGGTCCATAAAAAATTGCAAATTTAAAAAAAAACTATTTTTATTATATTTCATTTTCGTAAGTTTTTGGTTGGTTTTTCTAAATTTTTTTTAAAACTTTCAAAAAAATAAAAAATAAACAAAAAATATTTAAATTTATTTAATTAAATATTAAAAGTTTCATTTTTATTATATGAAATATTTGTAATGTTTTGGTTGGTTTTATTGAAAATAGAAGAATTACATTTGAATATTCCAAACAAGAGCTTCGGGGATTCCTCTGCGTCTTTAGCCAAGTGGCGGTTTCTCTGCGTCTCTAACAAAACGATCCACATTTCCTCTGCGTCTCTAACCATCTTCCTATCTCTGCGTCTTTAACCATCTCCCTCTCTCTGCGTCTCTAACCATCTTCCTATCTCTGCGTCTCTAACCATCTCCCTCTCTCTGCGTCTCTAACCATCTCCCTATCTCTGCGTCTCTAACCATCTCCCTTTCTCTGCGTCTTAAACCATCTCCCTTTCTCTGCGTCTCAAACATTCTGCCTCCCTCTCCATCAACAAAGGGGGCCCGAGGTAGGCCCCTAGCCGTTTTATTGGAAATTTCTAACCAGACAGAGTTCTCTGCTTCTCTAACTCTGACCAAAATGCGGGTTCGGCCTGCTAGAACCCTGTAAATCCAAGAATTAGCTTACCGCAGGGACAACTGCAGCAGGAGCCGCTGCAACGGGAGTAGCGGGGGCCACGGGGGCTGCCTCATCCACGCCCTGCCTGCTCACTCGGACCCAGATATCTCCCAGAGCGTGGAAGACGTCCTCCGCCTCTTCGAGCGTGGTGTAGTCCATGCGGATGGCCTTCTGCACCACCGGCGAATTGTAGACCGGCGCCAGGGGAACCTTCGCGAAACGGGAGTTGATCGAATCCACCAGCTCCTGGATACGCTTGTGCACGCGTTCAGCCAACATCAGACGCTCCGTGGGAGGCTCAGACGGGAGAGCTGAAACGAAGACGTTAAAGAATGCCGAAAATCAGGCGGCCTTTGGTTGCCAAAAAGCAGAAGCGGCCTTTGGTTGCCGAAAAGCGGCTTTTACCTGCCTAAGCAAGTCAGCGACCTTTGGTTGCCAAAAAGCGGCTTTTAAATGCCAAAAATCAGGTCAAGCGGTCTTTGGTTGCCAAAAATACGGCTTTTTTTAAATTGCCTAAAAGCGGTGTTTAATTGCGAAAAAAAACTAACGCGGCTTTTAAATACTAACAAGATAAGCGGCCTACGGTTGCCAAAAAGCGGCTCTAATTGTCAAAAAAGCAGGCATACTATGATTGCCAAAAAGCGGTTTTAATTGAAAAAAGCAGCTTTTAATTGAAAAAAGCAAAGCGGCCTATGGTTGCCAAAAACGGCTTTCAATTGCAAAAATCAGGCGGCCTTTGGTTGCAAAAAGCGGCTTTTAAAATGCCTAAAAAGCGGATTTTAATCGCCTAAAAGCGGCTAAGGTTTCCAAAAAGCGGGCGGCCTATGGTTGCCAAAAAGTGGGTGAAGCGGCTCTAGTTGTAAAAAGCAGGCGGCCCATGATTGCCAAAAAGCGGCTTTAATGGTGAAAAGCAGATAAAGCGGTCTAAGGTTGCCAAAAAGCGGTTTTTAATAGCCAGAAAACGGGTTACGCGGCCTAAGGTTGCTAAAAAGCGGTTTTTAATTGCCAAAATGCGGCCTCTGGTTGCAAAAAAGCGGTTTTAGATGCCAAAAAGCGGCTTCTAATAACCAAATAGTAGGTAAAGGTGTTTAAGGTTGCCAAAAGCGGCTTTAATCGTCAAAAAGAGGCGGCCTTTGGTTACCAAAAAGCGGCTTACCCGGGGGAGGAGGAGGGGCCCCTCCAATGGCATCCAGGGACAGTCGGCTGTCAGTAACCGGCCTCTGTCCTCCATATCCTCCATAATATCCCTTATTCTGATAGGGAGAAAGGCCCGGGGTGGCCATGGGCGGCCCCTGGTAGGCCAACGGCCTGCTACCGTAACCCTGAGGACTGTAGTAACTGTAATCGTAACTGTAATCGTCGTAGCCCCAGTTTCCACCGCCCTGAAATTAGAATTTTATAGACAAAAATGGAAAAAATCGCTTACATTTCTGTCTTCTTTACGTCGCTTTCCGTAGTTGCCTTGGTCTCCTCTGTCTCTGCTCAAAGCGGCCCTTTCCTCCTGAAATTTGAATATTGCGATATTCTTGAAGGGAATTTACCCTGATTTTCTTGATTTCCTCCTCGCTCTTTCGCTTGTACTCGATGGTAATGTCGCCGTCAGGAATCTCCGCCTAAAAACCAAATTTTAAAAAAAATTGATTGATCTTCGTGGAGCGGCCTGAGGTTCCCATAATTCGAAAAAGCGGCCTGAGGTTGCCATAATTCGAAAAAGTGGTTTTTTTTTCTTGATTTGACCCACCAATCCGGTCGTGACGCGTTCCAGCTCCTCCTGCCACTTGGTCTTGGCGAACTGGGCCCATTCGTTGGCGATTTCTCCGCAGGCCCTGCCTCTGGGAAGGGACCTTCCCTCGACAGTCAGAAGCATCGGCTCCATCGAAATAGAGGCGTTTTCAGCTGCAATATGCTAATTTAAACGCTAAATTCTGGATTCTTACGGCGAGAGAGGATTTCCTGGAGTTTGGACATGATGGGAGACATGACGAACATCAGGACGTCCAGGCAGGGATCCACGTTCTGAAAGAGAGGGATTAGAGAGAGAGAGAGAGAGAGAGAGAGAGAGAGAGAGAGAGAGAGAGAGAGAGAAGGCAGAATCAGATAGGGAGATGGTTAGAGACGCAGAGAGAGGGAGATGGTTAGAGACGCAGAGAGAGGGAGATGGTTAGAGACGCAGAGAGAGAGAGCGAGAGAGAGAGAGAGCGAGAGAGAGAGAGAGAGAGAGAGAGAGAGAGAGAGAACCAACCTGTTTCTGAATGGCAGTGTCAAAAACGTCATTGGGAATGACGCCAGAAGCCACCATTCGCGTAACGAACGACATGTACGAGGGTGTGTCCCTCAGCCTAAAATCGATTTTTAAATAAATATATTTTTAATAATGAAAAAAATCAATAAATAATTAAATAAAACTAACTCATCGGGGACCTTGTGTCCAGCCACGTTGCGATCTCCACAGATTATGGGAGGAGGAACCTTCGAGAAGTAGATCACCAGCTTTTTCTTACGATCGGCGAAGTCTGAATCAGTTATTGATTAAAGTAAATCAATAAAATGGAAAAAGAGACCTTTAAGCTAGGGAAATAGACCTTTAAATCAACGAAATAGACCTTTAAACTGAGGAAATAAACCTTTAAACAGGGTAATAGACTTTTAAATCAACAAAATAGACCTTTATACTAGGAAATTAGACCTTTAAACTAGGGAAATAGACCTTTAAACTAGGGAATATACCTTTAAACTAAGCAAATCGGTCTTTAAAAGAGCGGAGTAGACCTTTAAACTACAGAATAGGCCTTTAAAGGCGCTAATTAGTCCTTTAAAATATAAAAATACCCACTTTTAGTGAGTTCTCTCTTGACCTCCCAGCCGACGGCTTCGGCCATTCGTTGCAGGAGAGGCTTTACGAAGGCCAATTCGACGGCGAAGCGTTTCTCGTTCTCCTAAAGAAAAAAATTAATAAAATACCGCAAAAACGACCAGGGTTCGATCCCGGTCGGTGCACTTACCTCCTTCATCGGAGTGGGCACCGGCGGAGCCGCGGGCGGTCCCTGATACACTTTTCTCTCTGAAAATCGAAATTTGTAAATTAAATACAAATAAAAATTCTTAAAATACAAATATACACAATTAAAAACCCACGTCTTACGCTAGTTTGCTGAACGGAAGGCGGCGGTCCATCGAAAATACTCGACTGGTAGCCCCAGTTTCCATAGGGATCCATCTGAAATTTAATTTGAATTTTAAAAATATATCCGATTTTCAGTAAAAATCGATTTTTAACTAAAAAATGAAGAATACATTTCGAATTAAAATTTTATAAGCAGAGAATTTAAATTTTTAAAAAAAATTTTTACTTCAGCTGACGAAAAAGGTCCCGCACCGCTCTGATAGTCCTTTAATGTCTATTTTGAAAAGTGGGCGGAGCTTCGAAAACGGGAGTTTCAGTTCACTTTTTCTTCCCATTCTTGTGACTTTCACGAACTTATCTTTTCCAAAATTCTAATTAAAATGTTAAAAATCATATATTTCGAATTTACCAATCTGAATTTATCACAAAAAAGGTCCCGTACCCATCTGATAGTCCTTTAATCTCTATTTTAAAAAATGGGCGGAGCCTCCAAAAAAGGACTTCATTTCACTTTTTCTTCCCATTCTTGTGACTTTCATAAATTTATCTTTGCCAAAATGTCATCTTGATGACAAAATATTGCTTAAAATTGACCTTTTTGCTGATTTCGGGAACCCTGGGCTTCTGTCTTATCTCCGCTGCTTCTAGAACGTAGGTGCCTTTCAAAGAAACGTTTCCGAGCTTATCACGTGATCTGTCGTCGCTGTTTTCCGCCCAAATGTGTTTATCTTGGCTGATAACGAACCCGTCTCCACTACTTGCAACTACACGTGGTTTCGCCCAGTTTCGTCTGCTAAATTCGATCGATTTTGTATTTTTGATCTATTTTTCTGATCTTAAGAAATCAATTTGATCTATTTTTGGCCACTTTTATTGAAATCTATCAATTTTGATCTATTTTTGTCCAATTTCCCCGCTTCTTCTGAGCAGGTCCCTGTCCATGTCCTGTTGTCTTCAGGATGCGTTTTCTGTTAGCCGGTGCCCATCGCATGGTCTTGCAGAACAGGATGGCCTCCTACCTCGTCAACGACAGCAAATACGCGTTCCTGAAGGACCTCGGCTTGGGTGAGACGAATTGCGGAGTCTTCCATGGAAAGTGGGCTGCCAACGGACCCGTCACCGAGTCCTTCGCCCCCGCCACCAACAAACCCATCGCCAAGGTGAGGAAATCGTTTCTCCTTATAATTTTCAGGGCCAGAAAAGCAGAAGCGGCCTGAGGTTGCCAGAAAAAGCGGAAAGCGCCCTGAGATCACCAAAAAAGCGGAAAACGGCCTGAGGTTGCCAGAAAAAGCGGAAAGCGGCCAGAAGTCGCCCTCGATAACTTTCTTGAAACTCCATATTTTTTATTCTGAAATAGGATCAAAATTTTTGATCAAAATTTGCTATAAAAATGAGAATTTATACAAAAATGTTTTTATAAAAATTCTTTAAAAATAATAATTTAAATAAAGAGTTTCATTAAAAAATGTTTAAAAAATGAGAATTTATACTAAAGTTTTTCTAAAAAAAAACAATTTAAAAAAAATAAGAATTTAAAAAATAATTTGATAGAAATTGTTTTAAAAATGAGAATTTATACAAAAATGTTTTTATAAAAATTCTTTTAAAAATAATAATTTAAATAAAGATTTTCATTAAAAAATGTTTTAAAAAAAACAATTTTAAAAAATAAGAATTTAAATAAACAATTTTATATAAATTGCTTAAAATTGAGAATTTAATAAATAATTTGATAAAAATTGTTTTAAAAATGAGAATTTATACAAAGTTTTTTTCTAAAAATTTTAAAAAAAATAATAATTTAAATAAAGATTTTCATTAAAAAAATTGTTTAAAAATTGAGAATTTATACAAAGTTTTTTTCTAAAAATAAAAAAAAATAAGAATTTAAGCTAAATAATTTGAGAAAAAATATTCAAAAAATAATTTTAACAAAAAATATTAATTTATTTGATTAAAATTGTTTAAAAATAAGAATTTGATATTTTTTAAATAAAATAATATTTCATGTGTAATAATCTAATCTTTTTTAATATCATCATTTTCAGATCCAAAACGGAACCGTCGAGGACTACGAAGTGGCGATCACCGAGGCCCGCAAGGCCTACGAGAGCTGGTGCGATGTGCCCGCTCCCCGCCGTGGAGAGATCGTCCGCCAGATCGGAGACCGCCTCCGCACCCAGCTCCAGAACCTCGGCAAGCTGGTACTACCCATTTTGGAACTCAAAGACCCAAAATGCTAATTTTCAGGTCTCCCTCGAGATGGGAAAAATCTCGGCCGAAGGAGTCGGCGAAGTCCAGGAGTACGTGGATATCTGCGACTACGCCACCGGCCTCTCTCGCTCGTTGAACGGCCAGATTCTGCCCTCTGAGCGCCCGGGCCACGCCCTTCTGGAGCAGTGGAACCCTCTGGGGGTGGTTGGCGTCATCTCCGCCTTCAACTTCCCCTGCGCCGTTTACGGATGGAACAACGCCCTGGCCCTGGTCACCGGAAACGCCTGCATCTGGAAACCCGCTCCCTCCACCCCTCTGACCGCCATCGCCGTGACCAAACTCGTCGAGGAAGTGCTGAAGGAGAACAACCTTCCTGGAGCCCTCTGCTCCCTGGTCTGCGGAGAGGCCGACGTCGGCCAGACGCTGGTTAAGGACAAGCGCGTGAACCTCGTCTCCTTCACCGGCTCCACGGAAATCGGCCGCATCGTCGGACAACAGGTGCAGGCCCGTTTCGGAAAGCTGCTTCTCGAGCTCGGCGGCAACAACGCCATTATCGTCAACGACGACGCCGATCTGAACATGGTCATTCCCGCCACGGTCTTTGCCGCTGTGGGCACGGCTGGACAGAGGTGCACCACCACGCGCCGTCTGATCGTCCACGAGAAGCACTACGACGAGGTGGTTGAGCGACTGAAGAAGGCCTACGCTCAATTCGAATCGAGGATCGGATGTCCGCTGGAGGCTAATACCATCATCGGACCTCTTCACAACGAGGTCGCCGTGATGAAGTACAAGGTGAGTGCTATAGTCTAATGATTCTGCGTCTCTAACCTCTCTTTCTCTCTGATTCTGCGTCTCTAACCCCTCTTTCTGTCTGATTCTGCGTCTCTAACCTCTCAGTCTCTCTAATTCTGCGTCTAACCTCTATTTCTCTCTGATTCTGCGTCTCTAACCCCTCTTTCTCTTTGATTCTGCGTCTCTAACCCCTCTTTCTCTCTGACTCTGCGTCTCTAACCCCTCTTTTTCTGATTCTGCGTCTCTAACCTCTCTTATGTCTGATTCTGCTTCTCTAACCCCTCTTTCTGTCTGATTCTGCGTCTCTAACCCCTCTTTCTCTCTGATTCTGCGTCTCTCTCTCTCTCTCTGATTCTAGGGAATTCCCTGTTGACTTGTCACGTGGCTGGCAGAATTGAGAACCAGTTATCTTATCTGATCAATTGCAGGCCGCCGTCGCCGAAGCCATCGCCACTGGTGGCAAGGTCGAGTACGGAGGAAAGGTGAATCTTCGTTTCGTTGAAATTTTGGGGTTAAATGACGTCTAACCGGTTTCTGGAAGATTCTGAGGTCATCAGAATCGGAAAAAAGGGGCCTGAGGTTGCTAGAAAAAGCGGAAAGCGGCCTGAGGTCGCCAGAAAGAGAGGAACGCGGCCTGAGGTTACCAGAAAAAGCGGAAGCGGCCTGATGTTGTCAGAAAAAGCAGAAAGCGGCCTGAGGTCGCCAGAAAAAAGCGGAAGCGGCCTGATGTTGTCAGAAAAAAAAAGCGAAAAGCGGCCTGAGGTCGCCATAAAAAAACCAAGCGGTCTGAGGTCGCCAGAAAAAAGCGGAAGCGGCCTGATGTTGTCAGAAAAAAAAAGCGAAAAGCGGCCTGAGGTCGCCATAAAAAAACCAAGCGGTCTGAGGTTGCCAGAAAAAACCGGAAAGCAGCCTGAGGTCGCAAAAAAAGCGGAAAGCGACCTGAGGTTGCCGGAAAAAAGCAGAAGCGGCCTGAGGTCGCCAAAAAGCGGAAAGCGGCCTGAGGCCACCAGAAAAGCAGCAAGCGGCCTGAGGTTGTCAGAAAAAGGCAAAAAGCGGCCTGACTCACCGGAATTAGCATAAAGCGGATGTTACAATCAAAGTAATCGATATTTCTAGGTCCTGGAGCGCGAGGGCAACTTCGTCCTGCCCACGATCGTCACCGGTCTGCCCCACGACGCCCCCGTGATCCTCAGGGAGACCTTCGCCCCGATCCTCTACGTCCTCAAGTTCAGCAACCTCGAGGAGGCCGTCAAGATCAACAACGAGGTCCGTTTGACCTACTTTATTGATTTTTATCGTCTTTTTTACTTATTTTATGGATTTTTTAAAGTATTTTTCTTACTGTATTTATTGGCTTTATTCAAATTTCCAGGTCGCCCAGGGCCTCAGCTCCTCCCTCTTCACCTCCAACATCCAGAATGTCTTCAAATGGATGGGGTTCGTTGCCTTGACCTCATTTGAATACAACAACCGTATTTTAGACCTAAGGGCAGCGACTGTGGAATCGTCAACGTGAACATTCCCACTTCCGGTGCCGAGATCGGAGGAGCCTTCGGTGGAGAGAAGGAGACCGGCGGTGGCCGCGAATCTGGATCCGACTCCTGGAGGCAGTACATGCGCAGGTTCATATTCTAATTATTCTATTTTTAATCCTTAAGTGGGTTCTCATGGGCCTGCCTATCTGGGGAAATTTTGACCTTCCCTTGTCTGTCCTTTGGCCCAAATTGGTACCATAAATTACCAACCAAACGACCAAGGTTCGATCCCACTCGGTGCACTTCTTTCTTGTCTACTCTTTGACTAATTTGAATACTAGAAACATATTTCAGGCATTTTAAATAGTTTAAAAATTAATTGCACTAATTTTTGATATTTAAAAAAATTGTTTTTTTATAAAACTGAGTAAAAATATTTTTTTAATTATTTGAAATTTTCGAATTAAATAAGGAAATATTTTAAATTATTAAATAGTTAAATTTAATTGAAAATAAAAATAAAATGCAAAAATATTTTTTTAATTCTTCATATCCTTTTTGATACGTGATTTCAGCACCCTGAAATTTAATGTTCCAAAATATGGAATTTAAGGATAATTTAAATTTAATTTACTTATTTAATAAATTAATTTATTTCCTTATTTAATTTAAAAAAATCAAATTATTTAACATATATTTCAAAGATAATTTTTTATTCGGTTTTTTTATAGAAAACCAAGCTTTAAAAATATCAGTTATTTAGTTGTTGTTTTTTAATTAAAAAGTTTTCATAGGCTTTTTGAAAGATAATTTAATGTAATAATTTAATTAGTTTTCTTTCCCTTATTTAATTTTAAAAATTCTAATAATTTAAAATTTTATTCAGTTTTTTTAAAAAATAGAAAACCACATCTAAAAAATCTAAATTTGGTGAAATTAATTTTTAAACTGTTTAAATGCCTTAAATATGTTTCTATTTATCATATTAGTCAAAGAGTAGGCAAAAAAAGAGTGCACCGAGTGGGATCGAAGCTTGGTCGTTTGGTTCGTAATTTATGGGACCAATTTGGGTGGGCGGAGAGACATGGACCGACCAAAATTCCCATAAATTTCAGCGTCCCGTGAGAACTATGATTTTTTTTAATTTGTTTAAAGTATTAAAAGAAAAAGATAAAAATTAAAATACAGTACCGCAATCCTATTTCCAGGTCGACCTGCACGATCAACTTCAGCAAGGAACTCCCCCTGGCCCAGGGCATCAAATTCGAGTAAACTTCCCCCACATTCCCTCCCTAGTTAGTGTGATTTCTGTTATTTCCCTCTTGTTGTCCATAACTTATACTGTTTGTGACTTTTGTACGAGTAAAAGAGCACGACGTCATTTCCGGTGGCATTTGAAGAATGAAGGTGTACTGTAAGTCTTTGTTGTTGTGGTCATCGGGTCCTAGCTGGGTTTCTTATCTATGCCTCTTCCTTCTTCCTGCCACCCAGCTGCCTGTAATAATTAGAATCTGACCTACAGATTCTGCAGTTTCTGCGATCTCCCATCACACTTAGAGTGAGAAATATGGCGACCGCTGCGGCCTTTGGAAGCTGGACCAGCCCCCTCACCCCGGATTCCTTCAGCAAGGGGAATTGTAAGGCCATATGCGAACTGCAGGCCACCAAAGGTAGGGGACAAGATGAAAGGGCAATATTCAAATGAGCAGATACGCGAAAAGCGGCCTTAGGTTGACAAAAATTTAAAAGCTTTGTTTTAAACTAAAGATTATATAGCAGCAAAAATATTTAGCAGTTTGTGGTTAGCCACTTTACCGTAATTTTTAATATTTATTATGGAAATATTAAAAGGACTATCTGTTTTTTTAAACGTTTTTTGACTTAGTCTCATAGTAAAGAGCTTGAAAAAATTATTTTAGAAAATAAATAACAGTTTGTGGTTTAAATGGGTCATTTTGGAGAAATCTGCACATGAAATGTCATTTTTGGCCTTTCCAGGCAGCACCTGTGGATAACCGGCATTTTAACGAACTACGTGCACGGTGTTTACGCGTCCAATCTATATGTTTATCGATTTTTGGTCGTAACTTTTGAATTTTCAATGTTCCCGCCTGAAAAGACGCAGAAAACTCTGGTTGTCTGACATGGGAGTGCCGCGAGTTTCACACCCGTACGAGATCGGCGGCCGCGGCAGGGAAGTCCCGCCGCACAAATTATTAATGGGAATTCGATTAAATTGGCTGCAGTGATTTCCATAAAATGAAATTATAGCGGTTCAAAAGTTTTGATAACACAAAAATAAAACTTTTTTAATGATTATTAAATTAATTAAATAAATTGAATTAGTGATTATTAAATTAATTGAATTTAAATTATTTCAATAAATTGAAGCTAGTTAATCAGCTACTGAAAAAATTTAATAAAAATAAAATTTAAATTGAATTAAAAAACTGAAATTAAATTGAATAAATTTGAATTTCATACAGTGACATACAGTAAAGAACACCATTGGGAAATGAAAGTCGTAAATAGGCCCCTGATGGTTCGTTTAATTCATCGATTTATTCAAGTTACAGCAAAAATCACAGGTTTGCCATAAAAACCCGAAAAAAGACGGCCTTTGGTTGCCAAAAAGCGGTTCAAGCGGCCTATGTTTGCCAAGCCTTTAATAGCGGCTTTTGGCAGCTAAAAAGCGGCCTGTGGTTGCCAAAAAGCGGCCTTACATTGCCAAAAAGCGGCCTTCAGCCTAAAAATCCCGTTCCAAGCGGCGTTTGCCTGCCAAAAGCGGCCCAACTCTTCATTTTCCAGATGGCGTCTTCTGGGTGGAGCAGTCTGCCACCACCGGCAAGCGCGAGCTCTACTTCAAAGGCCCCGCCGGGGACCGCGTCCGCTGGGCCCCCGAGCAGTCCGTCCAGAACTCCGGTTAGCGCCCTTCTTCATTAGAATACAGCACCCATCTCAATTAGAATACAGCACCCTTTTCAGTCCACGAATACGGAGGAGGCTCATTCATGCCGACGAAGGAGGGCGGCGTCATCTTCACAACCGTCGAAGGGCTCTTCGAACAGAAGGACGCCCAATCGGCCCCTTTGCAATTGGCCGAGGCTGTTGAGAGGACCTTCAGGTAGACGAGAAATTAGCATATTGCGATGGAAAACGAGCAGGTTCGCGGATTTCACGGTGACGGAGAGCCACGTCTTCTGTGTGAATGAGACGCACCAGGTGAAGGGACAGGACCCGGAGAATAGGCTGATTTCGGTGGATAGGAGGACCAAGAACCAGAGAGTCATTGTGAGTTGGAGGGCAGAAAGCGGCCTGGGGTTGCCAGAAAAAAGCGGAAAGCGGCCTGAGGTTGCCAGAAAAAGCGGAAGCGGCCTGAGGTTGCCAGAAAAAGCGGAAAGCGGACTGAGGTTGCCATAAAAAAGCGGCCTGAGGTTGCCAGAAAAAAGCGGAAAGCGGCCTGAGGTTGCCAGAAAAAAGCGGCCTGAAGTTGCAGAAAAAGCGGAAAGCGGACATTTTCCGTTGATTTTGGTAATGATTTTGTACGGATCACTCCAATGTTTTCGATGGATTCTTGATAATTTTAAACAGATTTCCTAAGACACATCACTCCAATGTTTCAGGCCAGTGGAGCCGACTTCTATGCGTGCCCTCGCGTTTCCCCTGACGGAAAGAGGATCGTCTGGATGCAATGGAACCACATTAACATGGTAGGTCTATATTCATTCTTGAAATTTGAATATTAAAGCTGAATTTCTTTTTCATTTTAAATTCAAACTCGATTTTCCAGCCCTGGGACGAGACCTCCATCCACATGGCCGTCGTCCACGAGGATGGCAGTGTGAGCAACGAGATCACCCTGAAGGACGGCGTTGGAAAGAATGTGAGTTTTGGATGAAAGCGGTCTTCTGCGGCTTATAAAAAGCGGCCTAACGTTATAAAAAAGCGGTCTTCTGCGGCTTATAAAAAGCGGCCTAACGTTATAAAAAGGCGGTCTTCTGCGGCTTATAAAAAGCGGCCTAACGTTATAAAAAAGCTGTCTTCTGCGGCTTATAAAAAGCGGCCTAACGTTATAAAAAAGCGGTCTTCTGCGGCTTATAAAAAGCGGCCTAACGTTATAAAAAGCGGTCTTCTGCGGCTTATAAAAAGCGGCCTAACGTTATAAAAAAGCGGTCTTCTGCGGCTTATAAAAAGCGGCCTAACGTTATAAAAAGCGGCCTGACGTTATAAAAAAGCGAAAAAGCTCTGGATAAACTTTATTGATTCGGTACAAAACGATCGTGTCTTTGTGTCATCCGGCGTAGTCCTTGACCAAAACCACCGCCATCCCTCCCACATTCACCAGAACTGCTAGAGCCAGGGAGAAACTGACGACTCCGGCCCAGACGACCATGGAGTAGGTGGCTTCTTTGGCCTCCTTCTTGATGGTTGCGATGGCCTGCTCCAGATCGGACCTGATATTCTTCAGCTCTTGGGGCAGTTTGTCACTGGCTAGACTGTCTAGGACCAGGTTGACGTTGTTGCAGAGGTTGGAGGAACAGCGACAGGTGATCATGTAGACGGGGTAGGTGGTGGACTGAAGGAGAGAGGGTTAGAGACGCAGAATCAGAGAAAGAGGAGGCAGATACACAGAGAATAATGGTTAGAAACGCAGAGAAAAGTGTCAGACGCAGAATTATAGAAAAAGAAAGGGTAGAGACGCAGAGTCAGACAGAAAGAGGGGTTAGAGACGCAGAATAAGAGAGGTCACGCAGAGAAACAGGGTTACAGAGAAAGAGACGACGAGGTTAGACACGCATAAAGAGGTAAGTGAATCAGAATCAGAGGTTAGAGACGCAGAATTAGAGACAGAGGGCAGAGACGCAGAGAGAGAGAGAGAGAGAGAGAGAGAGAGGTTAGAGACTTACAAGGGAACAGTCGCAACCTGCCCGTGGGGTTTTAATACGTGTTAATCCGCATTCCGTAGCTTATATGATGGCAATTGAGAAAGTGATCCCCAAATCTGCTAAACGACCTTCTCCGCCGAGCTAGGCGAGCTGAAAGATTGGGCCGCAGTCCGCTCCCGGTACTTCAACGCGGCGGGCGCCCTCTGACGCCATGGCCAAGTGGCCGACTGGCAAGGCGCCTGTCTAATGAGCAGGAGCTCCCGGGTTCGACTCTCCGCTGCGGAAACTCTTTTGCTTTTTATGATATTCATCCAACCATCATACATTTTCCACGAAAGAAGCAAAAACTTCTAAAAAAAAACTTCTGGAAATTAGCAGAAATTGCGTTTTTCAGGAAAACAGAGTCTTTTTCTGGAATCCGATTTGTTCAATAATTTTCAATAGTAGAATTCAATAGTAGAATGTTAAATGGTTTTTGTAATAATTTTGATTTCTCCGTACTTGATTTAAATTTTTTTCAAATTAACTTTTTTGATTTTTTTTAAATGCAACCCTTATTGGACATGTTTTTATTGAACAAATCGGATTCCAGAAAAAGACTCTGTTTTCCTGAAAAACGCAATTTCTGCTAATTTCCAGAATTTTTTTTAGAAGTTTTTGCTTCTTTCGTGGAAAATGTATGATGGTTGGATGAATATCATAAAAAGCAAAAGAGTTTCCGCAGCGGAGAGTCGAACCCGGGAGCTCCTGCTTATTAGACAGGCGCCTTGCCAGTCGGCCACTTGGCCATGGCGTCAGAGGGCGCCCGCCGCGTTGAAGTACCGGGAGCGGACTGCGGCCCAATCTTTCAGCTCGCCTAGCTCGGCGGAGAAGGTCGTTTAGCAGATTTGGGGATCACTTTCTCAATTGCCATCATATAAGCTACGGAATGCGGATTAACACGTATTAAAACCCCACGGGCAGGTTGCGACTGTTCCCTTGTTAGAGGCAGACAGAAGGAGGAGGAGAAACATGGTTAGAGAGTTAGAGAGAGAGATTCCCGAGATTCCCAGCTTTACAGGGTTAGAGACGCAGAGAAGCAGGGTTAGAGACGCAGAGAAATTGGGTCAGAGAAGCAGAGAAACAGGGTTAGAGACGCAGAGGGACAGGGTTAGAGACGCAGACAGAAAAAAGAGGGCAGAGACGCAGAATCAGAGAGAAAGTGGGTTAGAGACGCAGAATCAGGCGGAAAGAGAGGGTAGAGACGCGAAATAGAGTCAGAGACGCAGAGAAACAGGGTCAGAGCGGGAAAGGTTAGAGACGCAGAGGAACAGGATTAGAGACGCAGAGAGAGAGAGAGAGAGAGAGATTCCCACCTTCGTCTGATTGGCCGGCTGCAGTTTCCTGGCGAAGCACTCGTTCCTGCCCGTCTTGTGTCTAACCAACATGTCCACATAGACCGTCTCATTCGCCCGATGGTCAAAGTAGAGGTTGATGGCGCATCCATGCTTCGAAGAGGTCTTCCTGGGCGTCGAGGCGATGGCGTGCCAGCTGGAGAGGCCGTTGTGGTCGAAACAGGTCGTCTTGGCCAGGCAGAGGACGGCCAGAGGGGAGAGGAGGAGGAACGACCGCATTGGGGAGGGAGAGACCGTAAAATGGAAGAAAAGGAGAAGGGAAATGGCACAGGAGACTTGGCCTAATTTGAATATTCATGGTTTTCTAACATAAAAGGAAAAGGACCGCGTAAAAATAATTTTTCAAATTGTGTGATAAAAGTCTAGATCTGATTCCGAAAATGTTACTTTTACCCATTTTGGTTAAAAATGAACCGATTTAGGAGCGCTTGAAATTTGGGGAAATTACAATTTGAATTGCCGCCAACTCTGCGTATCCCCATTTCCCACACTCTCTCGCCCACTCTAGCCGTGTTTACGTGCGGCAAACGCGTAAAACGGCAGTGTAAACGCGCCCCTTTTGCAGTCAAAATCATATAAAAGGGGTATGTTATCAGAATCGTGTAAACGATATCTATTCAATGAAACTATAATAAAGATTCTTTGAAAAATCAATTTTATGGGGTCCTTCCCCTTTAAGTGGTGGTCCTGGAGTCATGGTTCTGACTGAAAATGGAAAAAAGCCGCTTTTTCGAATTATGGCAACCTAAGGCCGCTTTTTCGACTTATGGCAACCTCAGGCCGCTTTTCGGATTATGGCAACCTCAGGCCGCTTTTTTTAATTAGGCCAACCTCAGGGCGCTTTTTTTCTAATTATGGCAACCTAAGGCCGCTTTTTTTCGAATTATGGCAACCTCAGGCCGCTTTTTTTTAGGATTATGGCAAACTCAGTCCGCTTTTTCTGTAACTTACGGCGGTAGGGGTCTCGCCACGAACCGGGTTACGGTACCCTGTGGATGCCACTTTCAGCCCTTCAACAAGGCACTTTCTCTCTTTGAAGTAGTTTTAGACCTTAAAAGTGGCAATTTAGACCTTTAAGTGATACTTTTATCATTTTAAAATGACAGTTTTAGACCTTTAAATTGTCATTTTCACCATTAAACAGTATCTTTAAATTGTAATTTTTGTATAATTGCAATTCAGACCTTTAAAATATCTTTAGACCTTTAAAATTACGAATTTATACCTTTAAATTATCAATTAGCACCTTTCAGATTATTTGTAGTCCTTTAAAATTGCTTTCTACCGTAAAGTAAGTTTAAGGACTTTAAATTGTACATCAAAGTGGCGATTTATACCTTTAAGATGGTATCATAAATAGTGGGGGTCTTGCCAAGGTTCGATCCCACTCGGTGCACTTCTTTTTTGTCTACTGTTCGACTAATTGGAATACTAGAAACAAATTTGAGGCATTTTAAACAGTTTATTACATTAATTCGTCATTTTTTAAATATTTAAAATACATTTTAAATGTTTCTTTAAAATTTCCCAGCCTGGACGGCTCAAAAGTCCACCACAGAATATCATTTTGGCCCCTTTTCCTGTGGGCAGTCTTTTTAGTCCTTTTTAGTGTTTATTTTGTAATTGGCATTGCTCTTTATCATCTCATTATTCAGATCAACTACTGCTGCCCCGAGTGGTCGCCTTCCGGGGAGCTCTTCTTGTTCCACGACGCCACTAATTTCTGGAATGTATACAAAGTGGACTATGCCACTGGTTGGTCTGCGTCTCTAATCTCTCTCTCTCTCTCTCTCTCTCTCTCTCTCTCTCTAACCTTAAAATCGACATTTCAGGAGAGGAGGTTAATGTGTTCCCCGTGGATAAGGAGATCGGCTTACCGCTGTGGCAATTTGGCGACCGACCCTACGCTGCCAACGGCAACGGAATGGTTAGAGAGAGATAGGGAGATGGTTAGAGACACAGAGAGAGGGAGATGGTTAGAGACGCAGAGAGAGGAAGATGGTTAGAGACGCAGAGAGAGGCATAAATTAGCATTTAAAATGGCATTTCAGGTCCTCCGCGTCCAGTACAATCTCTTCCGTCGCACCGGAGACGTCGTCCTCCCCATCTCAACCCCCGGTTTCACCTATTTCTCCCATCTCACTCTCACCGATGACGGATCCATCTTCGCCATCGCCTCGGGACCCAAAAGGGCCTCAACTCTCCTCAAAATCTCTCCCAAGGACGAGATGGCCTTCTTGAGAGAGGCCAGAGATGCCTCCGATTTGGAGCAGTACGACATCAGCGAAGCGGAAACGCTGGAGTTTCAGTCAGATGGACACACCATCACCGGATTCTTCTACCCTCCCAAGGTGGGAATTTGCTTAAAGGGACCTTTTTTGACTTTATCTCAGATTAAAGAGCTTGAAAAGTTGTCCAAAAATATATGTTTGTGGTTTAAATGCGTCGTTTTGGAGAAATCTGCATCTGAAATGCCATTTTTGGCCATTCCAGGCGGCACCTGTGGATAACCGGCATTTTAACGAACTACGTGCACGGTGTTTACGCGGTCCAATCCGTTGGTTTATCGATTTTTGGTCGTCACTTTTGAATTTTCAAATTTCCCGTCTGAAAAGACGCAGAAAACTCTGGTTGTTTGGCAAGGTAGCGCCGCGAGTTGCCCACCCGTACGAGATCGGCGGTCAAGAAATTGGCTTCTGTGATGTCCATAAAATTAAATTATAACAGTCCAAAGTTTTTAAAAAAAAATTAAAAGGTTTGTTTTTGAATTTTCAGCGGCTCTATCTTGGGAAGTTTGCAAACAATATTTAACAGGATGTTTAAAGATAATCCATAAATTTTTTTTTTAATTTTAAAAATTCAATTAATCTTTTTATGAATATAATGAAATTGAATTAATTGAAAGACTGGAAAGTAACCACGGTTTACATTTTGTAATTTTTTTATTTATATTTTCAAAGATTTATAGGTATGTATTCCTAATTATATAAAATAATTGGGAAAATTTTTAAAAAAATGTAATTTGTATATTTAAAAAATCCGACTGAAAAATGTAAGAATAATTTTTTGTTAAATGTCTTCTACGCTCCAAAATGGGAGTTTCACAAAATTAGCTGCTCTTCTCCAGATTATGTCTATAAAATTATAGCGGCCCATACATTATGGCGGTCTTTTTAAAGTTTTATTTTGGATAAAAACGTTTAAAACACAAATTGAACTTTTAAACAAACCTTTTTAATGAAATAAAATTACATTTTCATAAAAGAAATTTTGAATTTTCAGCGCCTCTATCCTGTGATGTTTTCAAACAATAATTAAAAGGATGTGTAAATAGATGGTCCATAAAAAGAATTAAAAAATAAAAAAACTTTAACAATTCTTTTTAAAAAAATTCAGTTCTATTGAATTAATATTAATTAATTAAAGCTTATTATTTTTTCCACTGAAGTTTAAGAAAAATAATTTCAATTGAATTAATTTATTTGAATTTCATACAGTGACCATTTTGTAATATTTTTTTATTTATATTTTTTAAAGATTGAAAAGTTAGTATTCCCAATTCTATAAAATAATTGGGAATTATCTAAAATAATTGGACTAAAAATAAATGTAATAAAATAATAAATATAAAATAAATAAATTTAAAGAATAATTTTTTTAATTTAAATTTTTTTTAAAATTTTAAATCTTATGAACCGCTGTGATTTTTATGGACGGCTAATCGGATAAAGCTAAAGAAAGACTTTTCAGAACCGCAACTTCGAGGGCCTCCCGGGAACCCTGCCTCCTGTGGTCCTTCTGGGACACGGTGGGCCTACCGGATGTTCATCCCCTTCTTTGGATCTGAAGAAGCAGTTCTTCACTTCGAGGGGATTTGCCATCTTCGATGTTAATTATCGGGGATCCACCGGATATGGATCCGAATTTAGGCACATGTAAGCTATCGTTGAAGAAGGCCAGAAAAAGCGGTCTAAGGTTGCCTGGTTCTATTAAAAGCGGCCTGATGTTGCCTAGATCCACTGAAAGCGAGCGGCCTGAGATTATCAGAATTTGCCTATTTCAATTAAAAGCGGCCTAAGTTCGCCAGAAAAAAAGCAGAAAGCGGCCTTAGGTTGCCAAAAAAGCGGCCTCAGATTGCCAGAAGAAGCGGCCTGAGGCTGCCAAAAGAGCAGGAAAAAGCGGCCTTAGGTAGCCAAAGAAAGGGGCCTGAGGTTGCCAAAAGAGCGGCCTCAAGTTGCCAAAAAAGCGAGAGAGAAAAACGGCCTTGGGGTGCTTTGAAAAAGCGGAAAAGCTGCCTTACATCTCCATAAAAAGCGGTCTGAGGTCTTCATAAAAAGCGGCCTAAGGTTTCCAAAAAAGCGGCCTCAGGTTGCGAAAAAAGCGGCCTAATGTTGCCAAAAAAGCGGCCACAGGTTGCCAAAAAAGCGAAAAACAGCGGCCTGAGATTGCCAAAAAATCGTCCTAAGTTTTCCAAATAGCGGAAAAAAAGTGGCATAAGGTTGCCAAAAAAAGCGGAAGAAGCGGCCTTAGGTAGCCTAAAAGCGGCCCCAGGTTGTCAATTAGCGGGTAAAAACGGCCTAATGTTTCCAAAAAAGCGGAAAAAGCAGCCTGACGTCTCCATAAAAAGCGGCCTCAGGTTTCCAAAAAAGAGGCTTTAGGTTTATAAAAAAGCGGTCTCAGGTTGTCAAAATAGCGGAAAAAAAGCAGCCTAAGGTTTCCAAAAAAGCGGATTTAGGCTGCCAAAAAAGCGGCAAAAGCGGCCTTAGGTTGCCAAAAAGCGGTCTTCACGGTAACTATTCCAATCTTCAGGCTGAAGCGTCAGTGGGGAGTGATCGACCGCGATGACATGATCAACGGCGCCAAGATGCTAATCGACACCGGGAAGGTGGATCCCTCGAAGGTCTGCATCATGGGCAGTTCCGCTGGAGGGTAATCACCCCATATTCTAATTTTCTTCACCCCAATTTCAGCTATCTCGTGCTGAGTGCCCTCCTCCATTCCGATGTCTTCAAAGCGGCCGTCTCCATCTACGGCGTGGGAGATCTGGTCGGATTGGCTAATGTATGCCTACCTTATATTCTAATTAGACCTTTTTTTGGCTATATATATGCTAATTTAGGCGCTGTCCTGGATTAGCGGTCCTTAAAATGTAATTATAGGGATCCTTAAAAAATTTTAAAAATTTTTTAAAAAATTAAAAAAAAAATTTATTATATTAAATTGTTACGTTTTGGTTAAGTTTTTTTTTAAATTTTCGACACATTCAAAAAAGTTAAAAATTTAAAAAAAACTTTATTTTATTTAATTTTTGTAATGTTCAGTTTTTTTTCTATACTTTCACTTTCAAAAAAGTTTAAAAAAATTAATTTTTATTATATTTCATTTTTGTAATTTTTTTAAAAGTTTTTTAGGTTGAGGTTTTTTTAAAATTTTTAACACTTTCAAAAAAAATTTATTCAATTTTTGTAATGTTTGGTCTTTTTTTTAAATTTTCTATACTTTCACTTTTATAAAAGTTTAAAAAAATTAAAATAATAATAAAAATATTTTTACTATCAAATTTTTGTTATGTTTGGTCTTTTTTAATTTTCGTCACTTTCACTTTCAAAAAAAGAATACAATAATTATTTATAATTTTATAATGTTTTTTTCGACACTTTTTATTAAAACAATAAAACAATTTACTTTTTACTTTTTTGAAAATTTAAAAAAAGACCAAAATTACAGAAATATAAAATAATGATAAATAAATATTTTAACTTTTTCAAGGACCGCTTTTATTTTTAAGGACCCCTAATCCGGGATAGAGCCCTCCTCTTCATGCTAATTTAATCCATGATGATTGCCTCTTATATGCTAATTTTTTCCAGACAAACCCATTTTTAGGACACCCACAAGTTTGAGCGTGGCTACAACGAGGCTCTGATTGGAAAGTACCCCGAGGAGGCGGTCATCTACGCCGAGAGGAGTCCGATCAACCACACGGACAAGCTGAAGACGCCGACGGCCTTCCTCCACGGCAAGGAGGACACGGTGGTCCCGGTGGGACAGAGTGTGGAGATGTACGAGAAGCTCAGGGACAAGGGCATCACCACCGCCCTCCAGCTATACGACAGTCCGTTTTATTCTGTTTTGAGCCGAAAAGCGGCCTTTGGTTGTCAAAAAGCGGTGAAAGCGGCCTTTGGTTGCCCTAAAACTGCCTAAGCGGCTTTTGGTTACCAAAAAGCGGCCCTTGATTATCAAAATAGCGGTCCAAGCGGCCTTTGGTTGTCAAAAAGCGGCCTTTGATTGTCAAAAGCGGCCTTTGAATGCCATAAAACGGCCTTTGGATGCCAAAAGGCGTCCTTTGATTGTCAAAAAGCGGCCCTTGATTGCCAAAAAAGCCGCATGTGTTGCCAAGAAGCGGCCTTTGATTGGAATAAGCGGCCGTTGTCAAAAAGCGGCTTTAGTAGTCAAAAAGCGGCATTTGTTTGGTTGTCAAGCGGCCTTTGGTTGCAAAAAGCGACCATTGGGTGCCAAAAAGCGGCCTTTGATTGCCAAAAAGCGGCCTTTGGTTTTGAAAAAGCAGCCGTTGGTTTTCGAAAAGCGGCCCTTGATTGTCGAAAAGCGGCCTTTGGCTGCCAAGCGGCCTTTGGTTGTCAAAAAGCGGCATTTGGTTGTATTAAAGCGGCCCTTGATTGTCAAAAAAGCGACCTGTGGTTGTCAAAAACTGGTTTAAGCGGCCTTTGGTTGCCAAAAGCGGCCTTTGCCTGCCAGAAAGCGGCCTATGGTTGTCAAAAAGCGGCCTTTTGTTGCCAAAAAGCGGCCTAGTCAAGTTACCGTACTATATTCAGATGAGGGTCATGGCTTCCGTGGCGCCGAGGCCGTCCGGAAGAGCAACGAAGCGGCCTACTTCTTCCTCTGCAAGGCCTTGGGAATCAAGCCGTCCCTGGATTCTGAGGTATTGATTGATTTTTTTTTAAATTTAATTTTAAATTATCGTTTTTTCTAAAATTTTAATTTTAAATTTTAAAAAACCAATTGTTGATTTTTCAGCTCGAGATCGTGAATCTGACCGGAAGCCACATCTGAATAGTCCACTCCACGCCTTATATAATTTTGATTGTACTATTTTGGTAATTGGTGTTTGTTTTCAATAAATTGTTGGGATCTATTGTTGTTTGAAGGATTTTTGAGTTAATAAGTAGTTAAGATTATAACAAAAGTGAAAGACATCATTTTTGAAGGTAAGTGGTCTGGCTTCATTTTTTAAAGAAGAAAAAATTCTGGCCACTGAGCGGATCGAACGCCCAACCTTTCAATCTGGAGTCGAACGCGCTACCATTGCGCCAAGCAGTCATGTTGACGAGATAGAAAGAGAGAGGGAGAGGGAGAGAAAGAGAGTGAGAGAGAGAGAGGGAGAGAAAGAGAGTGAGAGAGAGAGAGAGAGACAGGGCTTTCTTCCAATCTCCCTTTTCAAGGAAGAGGGACACCAATGCGGTTGGTTTACCCCAAAAAGGCAAAACTTAGCATATCCTAATTAGCGTACGCGTCTCACGTCACGGCTCACGCCACGTCCACGTTTCCCCTATAAAAGCCCTCTCCCTCCCTCCCTCCACTCATTTCCCCTTCTGGATGATCGTCAGCCGGCTGCTCCCTCTCCTCCTGCTCCTCGTCGGCCTCTCCCACGCCCAACCTGCCTTCAGCTGCCCATCGGGAAGCTTCAACGGCGCCGATGCCGCCACCAAATGGAATCCACAACAAGGAGCCGATGTGGGAAAGGAGTGCCAAGTGACAGTCAAGTTCCCTGCCACGTGTGAGACCGAGGACGATGCGAAGACCATCTCATTCGAGGGGAAAGTGGAAGACGACAATGGAGATGGACAGTCCTGTGTCTATGGCCAAGACTCGGTCACGTTCAGATTCCAAGGAGGGATACCAGATTTCCAGGTGGGTGCACCCAACCCCCCCCCCCCCCTCAAAACAAAAAACTGCAAAAAACTGCTGTTTTTTTTAGGTTTTTCGCCAAAAACTTTGTTTTCTGTTGATAAATCGAGTTTGCACTAATTGACAATCGTTCTTAGAATCAAATTTGTAATCGTTTTATGTAACTGACTTTGTGTTTTGAGAAAGTTCGAAAAACTACCGTATCCAACTTACCCCTACCGTAACCCGCCTGAGCCCAAAAGTTTCAGAATAACGTATTTGGGTCATAGGGATGTTGCACACAAGTTTTCAGCCAATTCTAGAGTTTTGACTTTTCCTAAGTCCTTAGGTCTGCTTTAAGTTTTTCGTTAAGATTTTAGGATGGCCTTAGCGCCTTAGGAGACCCAGACCTTAGCGATCTTAGGAAACCAATATCTTTGAGTCTTTAAGGAACCAAGTTTTTAAGGATCTTATAACCCAGGATGTGGCATCCTAGGAGGGCCTCATATTTGGGACCTTAAGGCCAAATATCGTTTTAAGGCCTTAGGTACCTTAGAACGACCAGACCTTTGGTACCTGAAGGACCTTATCCAAACTAAGGCTTTACGTGCACTAAAAACCAAAACCTTACAGACCTTACAATTAGAAGACAAAGACGTTAGGGACCTTAGTAAGCCAAAACCTTAGAGACCTTAGGAAACTCAAATTTAACGACTTTTTAAAAAAAATTAAGGCCTTACGGTCCTTGTGAAACTAAGGGTTTAGCGCCCTTAGGAAACGAAGACTTAGAAAACGACTTTAGGAAACGTAAATGTTTAGGGACCTTAAGAACTTAAATATTTCTAAGAGTGTTAAGACCTTAAGGTCTTTATTTTCGTCTTTGAAACTTAAATTTGAGATCAAGGCCTTAGGATGTTGAGATCTTAAGGTCTTCATTTTCGCAGTTGATCCTTAACGTTGGGTTAAGGCAATAAGACTGTTAGGATATTAAGGTCTTTATTTTCGTTTTTTAACCTTCACTTTTAGTTTAAGGCCCTAAGGGTGTTAAGACCTTAAGGTCTTTACTTTCGTCTTTGAACCTTAACATTTAGAATATTTAAAAAAAATCAAAGGACAATTGACAGCCTCTTAATTTGTTAATAGATGTGAAATTTCAGTGTTGTTTTTTTTACATATTTTAAAGTATTTAAAGTGTAGCTTCAGAGTTTCCTCACACCACTGGCAGTGGGAGGCGAATGTGATGGAGACGCCACAACCAAGTTCCAGAAGCAGTGGTCCTGCGCCCTCCACCTGTTCCCTGCCAAGCTGTTGGTTCTTAAGGAATAGCCTTAATTGATGACCTTATTTAGGGCCGACCCGGGATGCAGTGAAAATGGGAAATTGAAGGAGACGCTTATGACGAGGCAGGGATTCGTCAAAGGATGCCCCGAATTGGAGAACCTGTGGAATACCTACTGCGCCGATCTCGTGCAAAATGATCCTACGGTGGATTGCACAATCCAGGAGCCGAAGAGTCCTTTCGTTGTGGATGCGCCTAGTGTTACTGATGGATCGACGGTTGGAGCCACGGATGGGGCCACCCAGACGGCCACCCAGCCAGCCACCCAAGTGGCCACCCAGGGAGCCACCCAGGGAGCCACCCAAGGAGCCAACCAGGGAGGCAACCAAGGAGCCAACCAGGGAGGCAACCAGGGAGCCAACCAGCCGGCCACCCAGCCAGCCACCCAAGTGGCCACCCAGGGAGCCACCCAAGGAGCCAACCAGGGAGCCACCCAGCCGGCCACCCAGCCAGCCACCCAAGTGGCCACCCAGGGAGCCACCCAAGGAGCCAACCAGGGAGCCACCCAGCCGGCCACCCAGCCAGCCACCCAAGTGGCCACCCAGGAAGCCACCCAAGGAGCCAACCAGGGAGGCAACCAGGGAGCCAACCAGCCGGCCACCCAGCCAGCCACCCAAGTGGCCACCCAGGAAGCCACCCAAGGAGCCAACCAGGGAGGCAACCAGGGAGCCAACCAGCCGGCCACCCAGCCAGCCACCCAAGTGGCCACCCAGGGAGCCACCCAAGGAGCCAACCAGGGAGCCAACCAGCCGGCCACCCAGCCAGCCACCCAAGTGGCCACCCAGGGAGCCACCCAAGGAGCCAACCAGGGAGCCAACCAGCCGGCCACCCAGCCAGCCACCCAAGTGGCCACCCAGGGAGCCACCCAAGGAGCCAACCAGGGAGGCAACCAAGGAGCCAACCAGGGAGGCAACCAAGGAGCCAACCAGGGAGGCAACCAAGGAGCCAACCAGCCGGCCACCCAGCCAGCCACCCAGGGTGCGCCCTCTCCTACTGTGGTGGGTAGAAGAGAGAGAGAGAATGAGAGAGAGAGAGAGAGAGAGAGAGAGAGAGAGAGAGAGAGAGAAGTTAGAGACGCAGAGTGAGACAGAAGAATAGGTTAAAGGCGCAGACTTAGGCAAAGACAGAGAGACAGACAGTGAGACTTAGAGACATATATAAAGACTTAGACAGAGACTTAGGCAGAGATTTAGACAGAGGTAGACAGAGTTAGACAGAGAGCCTTAGATATAGACAGAGAGACAGAAATAGAGAGAGTCAGACAGGGAGACTTAGACAGATAGAGAGAAACAGAGAGAGACAGAGAGACAGAGAGAGATAGAGAGAGTGAAGTTAGAGACGCAGAGTCAGACAGAGATTTAGACAGAGACTGACAGAGAGACAGTGAGTTAGACAGAAATAGAGAGAGACACACAGAGAGATAGAGAGACAGAGGTGGAAAGACATAGGATAGAGAAACAGAGACTTAGAGAGAGAGTTAGACAGGGAGTTAGACATGGAGACTTAGACAGAGATTTTGACAGAGAGATTTAGACAGAGACAAAGACTTAGAAAGAGACCTAGAGAGAGACTTAGAGAGAGACTTAGGCAGAGAGAGAGAGAAGACATTGTTTCTTTTAGACCGCTGCTCCTGCTGTTCCGAACCCTTCTTCCAATGCTCCTACCCCTGCCCCAGTTCAACAGCCTGGAGGTGGTGGATCTGGTGGATCGAACGACCCTCACACCACTGAAGCTCCCGCTGTACAGGACCCCAATAACCCCAGCAACCAGCAGGGATCCAATCGTATGTTTCGCTCTCTCTCTCTCTCTCTCTCTCTCTCTCTCTCTCTCTCTCTCTCTCTTTCGGTCTCTAACTGTCGGCGTCTCTAACCCTCATTCGGTCTCTAACTGTCTGCGTCTCTAACCCTCATTCGGTCTCTAACCGTCTGCGTCTCTAACCCTCATTAGGTCTCTAACTGTCTGCGTCTCTAACCCTCATTCGGTCTCTAACTGTCTGCGTCTCTAACCCTCGTTCGGTCTCTAACTCTGCGTCTCTAACCCTCATTCGGTCTCTAACTGTCTGCGTCTCTAACCCTCATTCGGTCTCTAACTGTCTGCGTCTCTAACCCTCATTCGGTCTCTAACTGTCTGCGTCTCTAACCCTCGTTCGGTCTCTAACTCTGCGTCTCTAACCCTCATTCGGTCTCTAACTGTCTGCGTCTCTAACCCTCATTCGGTCTCTAACTGTCTGCATCTCTAACCCTCCTTCGGTCTCTAACCGTCTGCGTCTCATACCATCGTTCTCTCTCTCTCTCTCTCTCTAACCCCCTCTTCTTCCAGAAAACGGAGCCAAGGACAACTCCAAATCCTCTTCCGGTGGAGCCCTCCCCACCTGGGCCATTGCCGTGATCGCCGTGGTCGGAGTCCTTCTGGTGGTGGTGGCTATCGTCGGAGTGGTTCTCTACAAGAAGAAGAGCAAGGGAAAGAAGTACAAGAAGGAGGATAAGAAGGAGAAGAGCGCCTTCAAGTTCAAGTACATGTCGCTGCCCGTGTCCCCTGCCGCGGCCGAAGCCCCCAAGTCGGCCCAGTCGCCCGCCCCGAATCCGGATGCGCCGCCTGCCGAAGGAAACGGTGACCAGCAGGAGATGCTTCCTGTATGAGATAACAATAAATGGTACCGAGCGGCGGGAGAGTGCTATATAAATAATTGCCCCGATGCTTGTAAATGATTTCTATTAACAACTTGTAAATTAACTTACACTTTCAACATCTAACTTGGTTCAGTTTTCGTTGTTCTAACTTGGGTTTAACCTTTTTTTTTCTTCTCCAAGTTTCATTATTACCTCAAAAGAAATCAGATTTTTACAACCTAAGACCGCAGAAGACCGATTTCTTTACAACTTGAGGCCGCACCTAAGGCAGACCAGTGGCCCAGGGACCTGTTGTTCAGAAACCTGTGGTCCAGGGATGTGTTCAATTCAGAAAAAAGAGATATGGACAAGGTTCTAGGTAACAATTAACGCAAACTCGTTGGGCGATGGTTACTAACGTGTTCTTACTTTCTTTCGAAAAAAGAGGGTATGATTTCCTGTTGCAGTTTTATAATCTTTCGAATGTTACCTCAAAACAATTTTTTGTTGGATTTTTGTATTTAAAAAATGGGATTTTTAAATGGGTTAACGTCTATAACAAAAATAAAAAATTGCAGTTTCATATTTGTTAACTATTTAAAAAAATCGATTTTCAGAAAACCTCGGGGGTCTCCCATAAAACCGAAATCTCCACCATATCGACTGTACTCTGTACCTTTCTTATCGAGCGTTGGTCAAGTGTTTTAAAGAAGACTGAACAACACAATATTTATTGGAACAAAAGACAATCAAGAAGATATCATTCCACTGAATTCAAAAGTGTCAGCCATAGTTGCGGCATTCCAAGCAAGAGGTGCAGTTCCCTTCACATATTGAATTTTGAGCGTGTAAGATCCTAGGGGACGGGAGACAAACGTCAGGATTTGTTTTCCCCCGACTACAGTGATTGTATTGATTTTCTGTTCCGTAAACGTTAGTGCTGATGACACAACGTTGTAGGCGAGTGCTTCAGTTATGGCTTCCAGCGTAACTGAGCAAGTTGTTGTCGTACACGGAGTTGATTGTGTCACAGTCATTCTAAATAGTAAAAATATATTTGTGAAAAGACCACCGTATAAAAGTAAGGGATTTGTTTTGAATGTAGAAAAGTATTTCAATAAAAATAATGATATTTCCAAATTTAAAAAAAAACATGATTCAAAACCCTAAAAACGAATTCAAAGTTCAGAGAACAACAACAACAACACAAAAACTTTTTGTACGTGATTTTTTAATTCGTTTTGTAACATTTTGAACCAAGTTTTCTATTTTTTAATTAAATAATTTTTTCTCGGGAAGTACGATAGCGTGATTCTCACATTTTCAAAAGAAACGCGAAAAGTTAGCGGTTAGGAGGATTCGGTCCAGCGGATATATTATCATTTGGTATGATTTTTAATGTTTGGAGTTAAATAAGGTCTCAAAATTGTCTATCGATTGATATTTGGAGCACTAGTTATCGTAAATCCCTAAATATTATTGTATTTCGGGAATCTACATCTAATTTTACCTAATATGTAGCCTTCTTAGAGCAAAAACGCGCGTTTAAAGGAATAATAACCGTTGCCGAAAATTTGTCACCCATTTTTTGAAAGTGCGCTAGAAAACGATGAAGTTTGATCGAAATTAACTTTTGAAAAAAAAAGAAATCGACGCATATTGAAGCTCTGAGCAAGAATATCGCCACAAAAACTTGAATATGAAATCGCTGCGCCAGAAAAACGTTGAAAAAATACTTATTACTTGGAAAACTTACTATGGCATAAACATGACTTCCTCGGTGGACACATTCTTGCCCATTCCAGTCACTACAGCCTTGTCATACACAGTCTGGGCGTTGCTCCCGGCGCTCCCATCTGGGGCAGGCAAGTAGTTAAACGTCAGCTTCACTTTGATACTGGGATCAGCGTCGAAATTAAACACATTTGAAGTGCTCGTTAGTCCATAGAGCTCACTGCCGTGAGTGGTGGGATGTGGTGTAACTGATGACTCTGCATCGATCAACTTGAAGACCACTTGACCACTTGAAGGCTTGAGGTTCGTTTGGCAAGTGTACTTGACTTTTTTGGGATCTGTTGAAGTACCTTTAAGCTTCTTGCAAGTAGGCTTGTCGGCTGTCCTAAAAGTATCATTTTTGTGTTTCTCGGGCGGGTAGAAAAAACACCATTTTGGTATGTAAAACTTAGACGCTTACATAGTTATCGCCGGCTTGCTTGGTTCAACTGGGGTGGATTCTGTTGAAGGCTTAGGAGCCGGTGGGTTTGAGCCACCAGAAGAAGAGCCAGAGGAAGAGTTAGAGGAAGAGCCAGTGGAAGAACCAGATGAAGTGGCCGGAGGTGCCGGCTGGTTCGAGGAGGAGGAAGAGGAGGAAGTTGAGTCTCCGCTTGCCGATCCCCCATCCCGGATCACAACAGTTGTAGGTCGTCTCTGGTCTGCGGTGCACGTTCTTCAATGAGGGCACAACTGTTGATGTTGTGATCAAATATCAGTGCAAGATGCTCCTCAAGACATCCAATGGTACTGTGGCCTACAAGCTAAGCCAGATGGAGGACACAACGTTTGTCACTAAGGATTGGACTGGTGTTGCGAGTGTAAACTCATCCAAGGATTTTACTTTTGATGTTACAACTGGAATGACGGCCAAAACGCTGCCGATGTCATTCCTCTACGCGACTGTGAAAGACATGAGCCAGGATTTTGATGCTCGAGGCTTGTTGGAGATGGCTTCCACACAGAGGATTCTCAAGAATGCGAGTACAGCTGTAACGGTTCCTGCACCACTGTAAGTTACAAAGCGAACTCATTGAATTGTTTCTTTCAGCCTTAAAGTGAAGCAATCGGAGTGTATGAAAGACGAGGATAACGGTTGCGTACTTGAGCTATCCGCCGTGAACGAAGATATCGTCTTCCACGTTGTGTCAATTACCTCTTCTGTAACCGCCCTTGACCCCCTGATGTCTAAGGAAAAAATCGAAAAGGCCAAAAACAAGGAATTGAAGTTTAAAGCCTCCGTAGGACCATACACGCTTCCTATTAAGTTCCGCAAAAGTATGGAAACTCCTGCCCCCGATTTGAGTAGGGATAACACAGCGGAAACGTATGAATTTACGGGAAATTCAGCATGAGAATTAAATATGTATTCATCTTTTATCTTTGTTTTATTTGTTTGGGAACTTTTTCTCTGGGTTTTACTGTTAAAGTATTATGTTAGGGAAATGTTCGTTTGACATTTCCCATATTCACATCATCGCAAAAAAAAATTGACAGAAACTGAAAGGCGACCAACTCAGCGAAGAGAATTTCTTCAATGGCATACTGTTTGAGGAACAATTTTAAAAATTTTACTTCAGAGTAAACATTTGGGGAAAAGTTTTGGTTGAAGTCAAACCGCAAAGTTAAAAAAGTTGCAGACGGATAGATAGCTCGTCTTGATTGAAATCTTCTATTCGTATCTCTGTCTCTCTTTCTTTCTCTCCCTATCTGTCTCTCTCTACATTTTCCTGTGTCTGTATCTCTGTCTCTCTTTTCTGTCTCTTTCTTTCTCTATCTATCTCTCTCCCTTTTTCAGTCTCCCTGCCCTCTGCCTCTGTCTCTTTTTCTATCTCTCTCTCTCTCTCTCTCTCTCTCTCCGTCTCTGTCTTCTTTTTCCCATCCTTATCTCTCTGCAGGTTACATTTCCCAATGCTTCAACGTTTTCTAGGTTTTCTTGCCCGAAACACCGTTTTTAGCATCTCTCTCTCTCTCGGTCTCTGTCTGCCTAACTCTCTCTCTGTCTTCTTTCTCTCTCTTCTCCATGACTCTTCCCCGACATGCAGGCGGTTCCTCAATTCATAAATCAATAAATACTTCAAATTTTCAGAGAAATTCGGGGCAGTTGAGCCCAAGTACAATTTTGTAAATCACTCCTCCGACGTCAGTATGATCTACCGCTTGGATACGATATCTTCGAACCGAGCACAAATACAACAAGACCGCGGCAATTAGACCTTTAAAACTATGAATCGATTGAAATTAATTTCAGAGGCTAGGCTGAGATCGCTCCCAGGGCGCAGTCGGCCTCCAACCGCTTTCCCTTTCTTCTTGCTTTCTCTTGGATTAAGAAAACCCGATTTCGAATGAATCTTTCATTTTCTAAGATCAGGGAGATCTCGATCACGGGGGATGATGGCAGAGCAGGGGATCAGAGGCCGTGTGATCTCCAGTCGCTGATATCCACGTCGCCGAGGTCTTCATCGTCGCTTTCCTCCTTCTTCTGGCGAGGCTTCTTCTGAAAAGAGGGATGGTTAGAGAGGATCATAGGGCGGCCTTATGTCGTAAAAACGGGTTTTAAATTGAAAAATTAGGCCTTAGGTTGTAAAAAGCGGTCTTCTGCGGCCTTAGGTCGTAAAAAGCGGTCTTCTGCGGCCTTTTGTTGTAAAAAAGCGGCCTTATGTTGTTAAAAGCGGCTTTGTTATAAAAAATCACCTGTGTGATGATCTGGTCCTTGCGGATCTCCAGTTCGTTCAGTCGTCTCAGCTCCTCCATCTGCTCGTCGATGTTGGCAAGGTCTCGCTGGCGAGCTTCGCGGTCAATCTCCTCCTCCCTCTGAAAATTAGCATAGTATACTAGAAACATTGGAGGAATGTTCCAAAAGTTCTTTTAGCATAGTAAAAGAGGAACAATGTCCAAAACATTGGAGTAATGCCCCAAATCCCTTACCAATCGTGCGTCCTCGACCTCCTGTTCGTTGATCTCCTTCATCAATTTCTCGTACTCCACGTCGTGTTGCGCCTTCTTCTCAATCGTATCCCTAACCTAAATTTCTTCTTTAATTTGCATATTGCACCAAAAATCAGCATTTTCACCAAATAATCAGTATTGTGCACCAAAAATTCAGCATTTTCACCAAAAAAGCAAAATTTTTCACCAAAAACCGACCAATTCGTCCTTCTTCTTGTCGTCGAAGAATCCGTGCGGCACTCCCTCGATCACATTGGCCGATTGGATCCGAACCATCTTCTCCTTGTCCTCGTTGCGGGCCTTCTGCCAAGGCGTCTGGATACTGTAAGAGAGGGATATTAGCATAAAAGATGGACTGATTAGCATAAAACAATTGAAATTAGAAAAATATTAGCATAAAGAGACAATAAATCCTCACTCGAGGGGAGATTCCCCGCCGTCGTCGAAAAAGTCCATGGGCAGACCGCCCCCGTTGTTCTGAGACGTCGTCGCCGCAACAGCTTCTTCTGTAATATTCTAATTAGGTGATTTGAATAAAGAGGGGATAAAGTAAGCTCATTTGAATAAAGAGCTAAAAAAGTAGGCTAATTAGAATAATAAGCGCATAAAACCGACCCTTGGTGCGTTTGGCCTCGGGTGCCCCTGCTCCATTGGCCTGTGCGGTCCTCTTCGGGGCAGTCAGCTGTCTCTTCTTCGCCTCGACGGCCTCCTTGTGCTTTCGGCCGTTCTGATGCGCCAGCCAGGCGGATGGCTTGACCTGGAAATACAACTCGTTTGCACGCTGTTTACAACCTTTCCGCTGTTTACAGCGTAATTTCCCTCAAAATGAAGCCGTTAAGTTGTCAAAAGGGGAAATCGTGAATTTCTTATTTTAACCAGTTTTCTACTTAAAATTACGTCAATTTACTATTTTCACGTTATCTAAATTATAAAATCTAAAAATTTATTAAAAACGTTTTTAAAATTATTATTTATTGAAAAAAATCTGCTAAAAGTAATCACGAATTTTCCATTTTTACCACTTTTCTACTTAAAATTTACTATTTATTTAAACTATTTTTTTACATTCTTTTTATTATAAACAATAGTTAAAAAGATACTTAGCTAAGGAGTATTGGAAGGTCGAACTGCTATATTCAAATTTTAGTTGTTTTTTTCATGGCCAAGTGGCTAAGAGCTTGGTAATCCAGACAACCCCAGTTCGATCCCAGCTAGTGAAATCTTCAAAAAAAATATTGTTTTATAGAATAATTAGAATAAACCTTAATATATTTTTGAACCTAATTTTTTTAAAACATTTTAATATTTTTTGTTATATTTTCGGGTAGAATTCACTCCCAATATTCAAATTTTCCTTTTATTTTAAACCTAATTTTTTAAAATAACTTTTTAAATCTAATTTTAAAAATGTAATATTAAAAAAATAATCAAATAATATTTTTATAATACTTTAAATAATACATTTTTAAATAAAAATGGTTCAAATGGTTCAATTTTTCAAAGTAAAAAAAATACATTTTTAAATTAAAATAAATTATATTTTCAAATAAAAATAATTAAAATTTTCAAAATAAAATAATACATTTTAAAATTTAAAAAAGACATTTTAAAGTAAAATAATACATTTTTAAATAAATTATATATTTAAAAAAAAAAAATTTTTGGAAAAAGGGCGTAATGGGATGCTTTATATTATAAATTTAAATTATACATTTTAAAATTGAAATAAATGTATTTTAAACCGAAAAAAATCACTTTTTTAAAATCTAATTTTTAAAAAAATGTAATATTTAAAAAAATAGCCGAACAATATTTTTTTATAGTTTTTGGGCCGGATATACTCCCAATATTCAAATTCCCTTACCTGTGTGTTGCAGATGAGACACTGCACCTGCCCATTCGAGGCTAACTTGGCGATGGCCGGGTTCAGCTTGGGCGTCGACATTTGACTACTATCTGCTAATTATTATAATTAAATAATAATTTAAAAATTAAAAAAAAACTTTTAAAAATAGAAAATTAAAAAAATAAGAGGATAATTAGGGACAAAATTATCCAGAATATTAAACACAAAAAAGGATATAAAACATCTTCATTGGCTAAAAAGCGACGGAGAGGCTGGAAGAGGGGAGATCGAGAGAAATCAGTGACATGAGTCTCTTGGAGAATTAGAATCCAGCAAAACAAACAATGGAACAGACTTGTGGCCTCAATAGGCGGAACATAAATTAACAGAATATTCTGGGAATAGACCGGATCGGCGGGAAACTGCAGCACCTGCATTTTGAAATTTGAATACAGAGATATGATGGATGGAAGGGGAAACCGTAGGGATTAGTCTTCGTCGCTCGAGAGGATCTCTCCCTCGGACAACTCGGCATCGGGAGGACGGGGCGCCTGGAAATGGGAAGTTAGAGGTGCTTTATGCAAATTTTGGTAGCCTCAGGCCGCTTTTCCGGTGACCCAAACCATAAATGGTCCGTAGTTAAATGAAATTGGTGCTGGAAAAGGGCGTAATTTGGATGCTTTATATTTTAAATTCAAATAAATTATATTCTCAAAATAAAATAATTAAATTTTTCAAATTGAAAAAATTAAAATTAAGATTATTTTTCAAACAAATATTGTTATTATTCTATTTTTACTTCATATTCCGCCTTTTCCGGTTTTTAATGGGGTAAAATTAAATAAAATTGGTGCTGGAAAGGGCGTGCTTTATTTGGATGCTTTATATTTTTAATACTTAAAGGGACAGTCAGGCGGTTTTTGCAACTTTGTCTCATATGAAAGAGAAAATTCAGCTGTACAAAAAACTTTTTGGGACCTTATATCGGAAATCCCTAGTTTTTGAGATACTCAACCTCAAAGTAGCCGATTTCGGGTTTCCATCCGCAGAAAGTGCGGATGGCCCGGACGATCAATGTGTCCTGCGTTTTGTGGCATTCAAATTTGAATGAGACATTGAGGGAAATGAGGAGTGCGCGAGACAATTTAGCATTTTTGAATATGCAAAATGGACGACCGTATCCTATCATAATGAAATGAAAAGGCCCCTGACTGTCCCTTTAAAATGACACATTTTTAAATTAAAATAAATTATATTTTCAAAAAAATTACAAATAATAAAAATTTTCAAATAAAATCATACTTTTTAAATTTAAATAAATAAAATTTTCAAAAAAAAAAAAATTTTTCAAATTAAAATATTTCAAATTAAAATAATCAAAAATTTCTATATTAAAATAATAAACATTTTAAAATTAAAAATTTCAAGTTAAATAATTAAAATTTTTAAATTGAAAATAATAATTATTTCAAAGAAATATTGTAATTATTCGATTTTTACTTCACATTTTAACTGAAATTAATGTAAACCAAAACATTTACCAAACTTTTTAAATTTATAAATTGTTTTGAAAACATGTTTTTTAAATTAAAAAAAATGGTGCCAACCCTCAACTTGGGGTATTTATTACTCAGGGCGCTTTCCGCTTTTCTGGAGACCTTAGGCCGCTTCTTACCGTACCTTGACAGGTTTCGGAGCGGGAGGCGGCGTGGGTGCCTTCTCCTTCTTCCTCGGAGGACTGCCCCTCTCCCTCTCCTTGGCCGGCGTGTACTGCGTCTTTTCCCTCTCCCTCTCTCTCGCCGGGCTGCGTCTCCTCTCCCGATCGTCTCTCCTCGAAGGCAACCGGTCGTTCGCTCGATCCGAAGGGGAACGCCTCCTCGCCGGAATCTGAAACCTCATTACGGCCGATATTAGCAAATGGCGTTCATTACTCCACGCGGCGGGGCTACTTGTGCCCCAGCCGCCGATCTCGTACGGGTGTGCAACTCGCGGCGCTACCATGTCAGACAACCAGAGTTTTCTGCGTCTTTCAGGCGGGAACATTGAAAATTCAAAAGTGACGAAAAAATCGATAAACCAACGGTTTGGACGCGTAAACAACGTGCATGTAGTTCGTTAAAATGCCGGTTATCCACAGGTCGCCTGGAATGGCCAAAAATGGCATTTCAGATGCAGATTTCTACAAAACGACGCGTTTAAACACCAAAGTGTTACATATTTTCTTGAATAACTTTTCACGCTCTTTAATTTGAGATAAAGTTAAAAAAAGGCGCATTATTCAAATACCTTGTAATCGGCGTCGTTGTACATCCTGCGCGGAGGAGTGCGGTTCCTCCTCTTCTCCTCGCGTTCCGCGTCACGGCCGCCGGAAACGCGGCCCTCGTACCGATCCCTGGTCTCCTCGAGGCCTCGACGGATCATTTGCAGGCGATTCACCTAGAAAAAAATTGTAATTTAATTGAAATTCTTTAACTTTCTGCAATATTTATAATTGGGCCAGTTTATGGTTCTCACGGGCTTATCAAGTTTTGCCATTATCACTCCAATGTTTTAATAATGGCAAAAGGAGTGATTTTGGATCTTTAGACCCATCACTCCACTGTTTTCCATCAATTTTGGTGCAATGAGGAGAAAATGAGTGATTTTGGACGCACAAGCCCAATGTTTTCATTGATTTTGGTAAAAACTAATGCTTTTGGACGCATCACTCCAATGTTTAAAGTCAATTTTTGCCAAATCACATTTTATTTCAAATTCCGATTTTAGAATGAAGAAATATTGATTTTGAATAAAGTTAGCGCCAAAAAGGCCCGCGAGAACCCTGTTTTAACCTAATTTGAACTAATTAGAATCGTGTGTAGTAAAAAATACCTCGGTGGAGATGAGCTGCATCTTCTGCTGTTGTCGATCGACCGCCTCCATTTTGCCCCTCAGCTTCGTGCAGAGCTTCATGAAGACCGCCCGAAGGTCCTCCGCTTCGATCGACTCCAGATATCTGTCATTCACCTAAAAATTTCAATTAAATAATATTCTTATTAAAGAAAACTGTAAATCGTCACTTGGAATGTCTAATTTCAAGGCCAAAAATTTACTTTACGGTAGAGGCCTGAGGTTGCGATAATTCGAAAAAAGCGGCCTGAGGTTGCCATAATTCTAAAAAAGCGGCCTGAGGTTGCTATAATTCGAAGAAAGCGGCCTTAGGTTGCCATAATTTTTAAAAAAACCTGAGGTTGCCATAATTCTAAAAAAAGCGGCCTGAGGTTGCATAATTCGAATAGGCGGCCTGAGGTTGCCATAATTAGAAAAAAGCGGCCTGAGGTTGTCAAAATTCGAATAAAGCGGCCTGAGGTTGCCAAAATCGAAAAAGCGGCCATAGGATGACTTACATGTCCCTTCATTCCTTCGAGGTCGTTCATGATCTCTCCGATCTTCTCCTCGTCTACCGTAACCAGCCGGGGAGCCAATTTCCTGTAGGAAGCGATTCCCAGGAGTTCCAAGTCCGGTTTGTCCTTGGCCAGAAGGAAGAGGGGATTCACAAAGAGACTGGTGTAGTTATTAGCATCCAGCACGTCGAAGTGATCGGAAGCCAGCATGTTCTCTGTAGGGGAATCGGTGCCTAGCATCGTCTCCACCGCTGAAAATTTGAATTTTACAACACAAAAGTGAGAAAAATTGATTAAAAGGATCGTTAGGGACCCTTTTCGACTCATATTTGCCTATGATGCTAATTACTGTATCCGACGGAACTTGCCGCGGCCGCCGATCTGGTACGGGTGTGAAACTCGCGGCGCTACCATGTCAGACAACCAGAGTTTTCTGCGTCTTTCAGGCGGGAACTTTGAAAATTCAAAAGTGACACCAAAAATCGATAAACCAATGAATTGGACCGCGTAAACACCGTGCACGTAGTTCGTTAAAATGCCGGTTATCCACAGGTGCCGCCTGGAATGGCCAAAAATGGCATTTCAGATGCAGATTTCTCCAAAACGACGCATTTTAACCCCAAACTGGTATATATTTTCTAAAATAATTTTTCAAGCTCTTTAATTTGAGAAGAGTCAAAAAAGGTCTCCGACGGTCCCTTTAAAAATTGATTTATTGACTGAAAATAGAGAAAAAAACACAAAAAATAGATAAAAGTCCAATAAAAATGAATAAAACTTACATATCTGGAGTTCCGGCAGCGTGTGGGGGAAGACTCCGCGGAGGATGAATTCTCGACGGAGCTGCATGAGGATCACTCCGAGACGGTTGCCTCCGAGGTAGGCGGGGCGGAAGGCCAACGGGCGGAGGCAGAGTTCCAGCAGCTGGAAATTGAGGATAGGATTCACTTTTGACTGATTTTGGCAGCCACAGGCCGCTTTTGGCAACCAAAGACCGCTTATTGGCAACCACAGGCCGCTTCGACCGCTTTTTGGCAATTAAAAGCCGCTTTCTGACAATCAAAGGCCGCATTTTGATCACCATAGGCAACATAACTGCATTTGGCAACCATAGGCCGCTTGGACCAATTTTTGGCAACCACATGCCGCTTGAACCGCTTTTTGTAACCAAAGGCCGCTTCCACAGCTTTTAGTCAACCATAGGTCGCATCGCTTTCTGGCAACCTTAGGCCGCCCGCCTAACTGTTTTTATTACAGTAATACAAATAATGAAGTAAAAAGAATAAAAAATACCTTATCCGTTGAGATTCCAACGGTGTTGAGCCACACCCTGAGGTCTCGTTCCCTCATCCCGATGGACAATTCCGATTCGATCGACGAGAACCTTGCACAGTAGACCTTTAACCCAATCGTTAACAAACTTTAACATGTATTTTGCATCTCAAAAAGTGATTTTTGGGTCATTTAAGGCCCAAAAATCACTTTTTGAGGTGCCATACGCAAATATGACAAGCTAAATTGAGAGGAGACCGGGCCAAGGTACAGTAACCCACCAGCATGGCATCTCCGGTGTCCAGGAGAGCCCTGAGAAGGGGAGGATGCTGCTCCAGCAACAACTTCAGCCCGTCGTAGATGGCCTTCTGCCGCCGCTCCATCCACCAACTCTGCTCCCTCTCCATCTCCCTTCCCCTCCATTCGATGGTCTCGTGGAGACGCTCCCAACATTCCAACGAAGACCTGGTCTCCAGCACGTAGTCGGAATCCTCCTTGTTGAAGGAAAAGTACCTGAAAACAAGCGATTAGTGACTTTTTAAATTGTAATATTCGCATTTAGTCGCCAGAAATAAGATAAAGCGGCCTGAGGTTGTCAGAAAAAAGCGGAGAGCGGCCTGATGTCGCCAGAAAAGGCAGAAGCGGCCTGAGGTCTCCGAAAAAAAAGCGGAAAGCGGCCGAAAAAAGCAACTTAATCAATAAAATAAGGACAAAACTTACTTGATGGCCTGGTGGGCAACGAAATGGGCGGGGCTGGGGAGGAGTTCGTCTTCGGTCGAACGGATCTCGGCGGGGTAGAGCGGGTGCCATATGGATTCTCCGGTGAAGCAGATGACGTGCGGAGAGAGGGTGGAAAGAGAGGTCGTCAGCGGAGAAACCTATAATTATACTTCAATAAATTGGTAAACTATGGCAACCTTAGGCCGCTTTTTGCGAATTACGGCAACCTCAGGCCGCATTTTCGAATTATGGCAACCTCAGGCCGCTTTTTTCGAATTATAGCAACCTCAGGCCGCTGTTTCCTAATTATGGAAACCTCAGGCCGCTTTTTCGAATTATGGCAACCTGAGGCCGCTTTTTTGAATATGGCAACCTCAGGCCGCTTTTTCATTAACATTCTGCGCCAGGAATGAATACCGTACCAGTGGAATCCTATCCTGCGACTTCAAGGCGAACTTCTCCCTGAGCTCCATGAGCAAGAGGCCCGTCTTGTTGCCCTTCATATGGTTGATCGATTTGCTGTTCTTGTCATCCTAAATTAGAATATTACACAAATATCTCCTGCTAAATTCAAATTTTAAACTGCAAAATTCAAATTTTTAAATCCACCTTGTCAATCATCCAGTTAATGATGGTCGTGGGGTCACAATACTTCTTCGTGAGCAGATGCTGCAGCTCCGCTTCGGAACTACCACAAGTCCACATGGCTTCACCCGCTAAATTCTAATTTTCCCGACTGAATTTGAATATTACGCGAGCAATCGACGATGATGGCGTTGCCGGTGCTCAAGAGAAGCTGGGCCAGGTAGTCGTACTGGTTGAACTGAAAAAAATTAGAATTTAATAACAAAAAAGATAATTTACCTTTCTCTTCATGGCCGACTGGCGCCAGCGATCCATCTTGCTCATTTTGCTCTCCACCGCATCTGCTTCCAGCTGAAATAGATCACATTTTAAATTTTCATGCAATATTCATAATTAGGCCTGCCAGGAGAGCAAAAAAGCGGCCTGAGGTTGCCAACATTTGAAAAAGCGGCCCGAGGTTGCCATAAATCGGAAATGCGGCCTACGGTTGCCATAATTCTAAAAAAGCGGCCTGAGGTTGTCATAAGTCGAAAATGCGGCCTACGGTTGCCATAATTCTAAAAAAAGCGGCCTGAGGTTGCCATTAATCGAAAAAATGCGGCATGAGGATGCCATAATTAGAAAAAAAGGCCTGAGGTTGCCATAATTCTAAAAAAGCGGCCTACGGTTGCCATAATTCTTAAAAAAAGCGGCCTGAGGTTGCTATAATTCGAAAAAAAAACGGCCTAAGGTTGCCATAATACGAAAAAAAGCGGCCTGAGGTTGCCAAAATTAGGGGAAAAAGCGGCCTGAGGTTGCCATAATTTGAAAGAAGCGGCATGAGGTTGCCATAATTAGGAAAAAGCGGCCATAATTCGAAAAAAAAATCTAACCTCCAGGGAGTTAATTACACGCCAGGCTACGACAGGGACATCCAGCGGATTGACGGTCGTCTGGATCTTCTCCAACATCTTGTCGTCCAGTTTGAAGGCGTCGAAGAGCTGAAAATCGTCGTTTTTTTAAATTTAAAAGGCTAAAATTCGAAGATTTAAATGTCTTAAAATTAAATAAAGCGTTTTAAAATTTAAAAAAGTAAAATAAACAATTAAAACAAACCTTCTCGTAGGCGTAGTGCTCCACGGACCTGTACTTGATCCCCTTGATGTCAATATGTAGGGGGAAGTAATTGCTCAAAGGGCGGAAGATTCCCTAAAACGAGGTTACTGTAAAAGAGAATACGGTAAGATGTTAAATTAGGTTACTGTAATGAATGATACGGTGGGATGTACAAAATTAGTGTAAGATTACTGTAAGAAACTTAAGGTTACAGTACCTGGAGGGAGATGATCTGATCGCTGGCCTTGATCTTCACGGGGTTGTCGTCGTTGTCCATCGAAAGGCCGTCGACGATGATAGGGGCCTTCATTAGCATAGACTGACGACGCTGTTCGTTGACTTCCAGACGCAGCCACATCAGATAGATTCTGGAAAAGGGGATATTCTTGTGATCATGCTTCGACAAAAAGCGGTTCAAGGGGCCTATTGTTGCCAAAAATCGGCTTTTAATTGCCAAAAAGCGGTATTTAATTGCCAAAAAGCGCTTCAAGCGGCACATGATTGTCAAAAAGCAGAGAAAACGCTCTTTTTCAAAATAGGACAACCTCAGGCCGCTTTTTTTTGAAATAAAACAACCTCAGGCCGCTTTTTTCGAATTATGACAACCTCAGGCCGCTGTTTTTCGTATTAGGGCATCCTCAGGCCGCTTTTTTAAACTACGACAACCTCAGGTCGCTTTTTTCGAAATAGGGCAACCTAAGGCCGCTTTTTTTCGAATTATGACAACCTTAGGCCGCTGTTTTTCGTATTAGGGCAACCTCAGGACGCTTTAAAAAAACCAATTTACCCCAGTTTGTTCTCTCCTATGGCTGGTGGCTTGAGATGCTCGTTCCTCATCCAGTAGCTGACGGTCTGCGCATCCACCTTCTCCCTCTTCATCCACTGCATGAACGCCTGCTCATCCATCCCTGATCATCGCATTATTCTAATCAATCTCAATCCAAAACTACCGATTCCCAGTTCCTTATCCTTCTTGTCACAGACGATCAGCAGGGCGTCCTTCGTGTCCAGAAGACCCTTCTCGAAGGCCTTGTCCTGCTCCACCCTCAGCCGAAGACCCATCATCGTGTAGGACTGGCGACTGGACTGCAGATAGGACGCCAGGGAATCCATGTCGTAGCCACGGGGCATATTCTCCGACAGCAGCTCGTGAGCCTAGATTCCTAATTAAACAGAAACAGTGGAGTTGTGTACCTTAGAGGGGACCTCGGCCGCCGAGACGCAGAGAAGCTCCAAAATGACATTTTCGTCGACGTTGAGCTGGCTCAAAATCATCGAGTGGGTGTAGTGCACGGCACTTGGATAACTGAAAAAAGTCGTTTTATTTAATATTTAATACAATTTTTATTCTTTTAACACTCAAAGGAACCGTAAGGGACCTTTTTTCGATTTATATTTGCCTATAACGCTAATTTATGTATCCGACTGGAGTACCATTGCCGTGGCCGCCGATCTCGTACGGGTGTGAAATTCGCGGATCTACTATGTCAGACAACCAGTTTTCTGCGTCTTTTCAGGCGGGAACTTTGAAATTTCGAAACTGACGACTAAAATCGATAAACTAATAGATTGGACAGCGTGCACGTAGTTCGTTAAAATGACGGTTATCCACAGGTGCCTGCCTGGAAAGGATAAAAATGACAATTCAGATGCAGATTTCTCCAAAACGACGCATTTAAACATCAAATTGTTTTATATTTTCTTAAATAACTTTTCAATCTCTTTAATATGAAATAAGGTAAAAAAAGGCCCCTGACGGTCCCTTAAATTCACGATACCCTCCAAATTTTGGGCTGGAAAACGAGAAAGCTGATTTTTACATTTTAAAACAATTTTTTACTATTTTAATATCATTTTTAATGTTTAAAAACATAAATAAACCGTTTTCCGTTATCCTTGATGGCTGTAGCCACAGTAGCCTGATTTTAAATTTTAAAATCATTTTAATGTTTAAAAATCAATTTTTACAATGCAAAAATACATTTTTATTATTTAATTACTAAAACAAACCGTTTTCCGTTATCCTTGATGGCGTGGCTGTAGCCACAGTGGAGAACGTCGGTCTCATTCCCAATTAGCACGATTTTCCCTTCATCCATACTGGGGCCCAAGTCTAAAAACATTGGAATCTTCAGTCAAATACATTTCCTTTAATGCCAAGAAAAAGAAGAGACAAAAAATGAAGCGGGTAGAATCTAAAAGAGATTTAAAATTGAAGCCCTGAAAATTAGAATTAGAAACGACGAACCCGACCTAAATTGAAGATTTCGGTGAAGATTACGGTATAATTAAATTAAAATTACCTTTTTTTATTCCGCACGGGGGTAAAAACGTCAAAAAGGCTGTGGAACTTCGACGAACAAAGAATTTGAAGTAAATCCAAGCGTTCGAAAAATTCAAAGCAGGAAATCCTTGGCTGATTGCCAGACCGGGTCCTGCGCCGATTGCCTGTCCCCGGTAGCTTGGTCAAAACCGGCTTTCCAGTCTATTTTATTTCTATTTTTCTTTATTTTATTTTTAATTTTTACGTTTTCCAAACTTTTCACAAGTGAAAACTCACTTACTGACCATTTTAACAAAAATATTTGATTTTCCCCCGATGGTACATTAATTTCCAACGAGAACGCCAGATGACGAGGAGCGGCCGCTGACGATAAGAGTTTCGCCGCGAAGGCCGTTAGCCCTTTAATCGCCCGACTCTGAATCCTAAAATTTTTGCTTTCCTAAACTTTTTTGAACTGTTATGAGGCTTTTTTGCTGTAATTTTTGTTAAATTTAAGCTTAAAATTGATTATTAATGTAAAATCACTAAATTTCAACTTTGTAAAGTGAGCATTTATTGAAATCCAGACTTCTGTGAGACGAAAACATGATTTTTACCAGTTTACACGTCGGATAATTCTAAATCCGTATTCATTGTTTTTGAAGTAATTTTGCGTGTTGAAACTACGTTTCAAATGCCAGTTTTTCGATGTTTTGACATTAATTACTTTTCCCCTTTTCCTCGTTGTTTTTGTTTCCTAATTATCTAATTTCCAGACTCTTGGGCCAAACATGGCTGCTGCCAACCAGATCACCAAGAAGAAGAAGGCCGTGCTCGATGGAGTGTTCAAGGCTGAGCTTAACAACTTCCTCATGAAGGAGCTCGCTGAGGACGGTTACTCCGGTGTCGAGGTTAGGATTACGATATTTGCTAGTTTTTATCACCTTTTAAGCAGCAACATTTTCATATTTTTCTTACTTATTGCTTTTAGGTCCGCCGCACTCCCACCCGTGCTGAGGTCATCATCATGGCTACCCGCACCCAGTCCGTGCTCGGAGAGCGTGGACGCCGTATTAAGGAGCTCACCTCCGTCGTCCAGAAGCGTTTCGGTATGGAGGAGGGAACCGTCGAGGTGCGTAAATTTTAAATCGATATTTTGAGCTTATTAACATGATTGCTACGTCGCGTTTTCTTATTTTGATTTTTCAGCTTTACGCCGAGAAGGTCTCCAACCGTGGACTCTGCGCTGTTGCCCAGTGCGAGTCTCTTCGCTACAAGCTCGTCGGAGGACTTGCCGTCCGCCGTGCCTGCTACGGAGTTCTCCGTTTCATCATGGAGTCTGAGGCTAAGGGATGCGAGGTCATCGTCTCCGGAAAGCTCCGTGGTCAGCGTGCTAAGGCCATGAAGTTCGTCGACGGACTCATGATCCACTCCGGACACCCCGTCAACGACTACATCCAGCAGGCTGTCCGTCACGTTCAGCTCCGCCAGGGTATGTTTTTTTTCCTTTCACCTTCGTGACTATTTGTCTTCTTTCTTCTTGATCATATTCCATCTTTCAGGTGTCATCGGTATCAAGGTCAAGATTATGCTCCCCCACGACCCTCGTGGCCAGATGGGCCCCAAGCTTGCCCTCCCCGACCAGGTTCACATCCTCGAGCCCGCCCCGGAGGTCAACCCCGCCGAGCCCCACTCCGAGCACGTCCAGGAGAAAAAAGAAATTGTCCCTCCCGTCAACATGCCTCCCCAGGCCGCCGTCAGCCAGCTGGCCCCGGCCTTCTAAGTTGTTACTTTGTTGCATAAACATGTTATAAATATGTTGTTAATACTTTCGGTGACTTCCATTCCGCGTACTTGCATGCATCACAGGGGCGCCACGTAGTCTACGCGATTCTTTTGGTTACATTAGCAATGCAAATCATCAGCATAAACGTCAATTTGAGGCTCTCTCAAGGGTGTTTCATTCGAGCGCTCTCCTTTCCCCCGTGCGGTTGTAAAAATGTGAGTGCATGGTTTCTCTTTAGACAGAATGCCACTGTTGCCTCCGCAGCCCGTAAAGCGCAGCTCCAACGACGAGGATCCTTCGGTGCCCGAGACCAAGTCCGTCCTTCTCGCGTGTCCTTGTGTGACTGTGTAAACTAACGCCCCACCGCACTCCCTGTACGCCTAATGTCCCGCGCCTGCCTGCTGACTTTCCTCTTCTTCTTCGTTCTCTCCACTTTTGGTGATTCCAGGAAGCGAACCGTCGAAGCCATGGCCCAGATCACCCGCCACATCATCCACTCGGCCAACGCTCCCGCCGCCATCGGACCCTACAGGTCCTTTTATATTGATTTCTTTTATTGAGTTTTTTTGGCGCTAACTTTCTTCAAAATCAATATTCTTTAATTCTGAAATCAGAATAAGAAAGAGAATCTAATTTGGTGCAATTTGATACCCTAAAATTGATTTTAAGGTTTAAATTGGATTCTCTTTCATTACATTTTCAGAATTAAAAAAATATTGATTTTGGAGAAATTTAGCGTCGAAAAGTGTTAGCCCTGGTTTAGGCCCGTGAGAACCCTGGCCTAATTACGAATATTGCAGTCAGGCCGTGCGTGTGGACAACACCATCTACCTGAGTGGATCCCTCGGATTGGACCCCAAGACCATGGAGCTCGAGGAGGGCATTGAGAAGCAGACCCACCAGGCTCTCAAGAACATCGGAGAGGTCCTCAAAGCAGCCGGAGTTGGCTACGGAAACGGTGAGGACTGCCCTTGCCGCCGATCTCGTACGGGTGTGAAACGCGCGCCGCTACCATGTCAGACAACCAGAGTTTTCTGCGTCTTTTCAGGCGGGAACATTGAAAATTCAAAAGTGACGACTATAAATCGATAAACCAATGGATTCGACCGCGTAAACACCGTGCACATAGATCGTTAAAATGCCGGTTTTCCACAGGTGCCTGGAATGGCCAAAAATGGCATTTCAGATGCAGATTTCTCCAAAATGACGTATTTAAACCACAAATTGTTATTTATTTTCTAAAATAACTTTTGAAACTTTTATTATGAGATACAGTCAAAAAGGTCTAACGGTCCCTTTAAACAGTTTAAAAATTAATTTCACAAATTTTAATTTAATTTTTTAAATATTAAAATTGTTTTTTCAGTTGTGAAGACCACTGTGCTGCTGTCCGACATCAACAACTTCGTCACCGTCAACGACATCTACAAGCAGTACTTCACCGCCAACTTCCCCGCCAGGGCCGCCTACCAGGTACCCCTATTTTTCCTGGAATTTGATTCATTTAATTAAGTTTAATAAAGTTTTATTTAATAGAATTAAATAGAAAGTTTAATAAAGTAAAATTAAATATATTTCCAGGTCGCCGTCCTGCCGAAGCACGCCCTGGTCGAGATCGAGGCCATCGCCGTGGCCGGAGAGATCGTCGATGCCAAGATCTAGACGTCTTCTGTAGATAAAGAAATTAGGGTAAAGCATTGGTACACCTCCCCCTCTGTGATTTTTATGCCTGTGCCATTCCAATAAACGAAATTTCTCTTTTTCCCTTCGAATTCTAATCTTTTCCGGGCGTTTGGATTTCCGATTATATTTATGAAAGAAGGATGTCTTGGGGGAGAATAGCTCCAGATGACAGCTGTTGTCCAAGTGGTGGGCGGACTTCAGCTACCGCTTCACCCCGTTTGTGGCGGCCCGGCTGGGCGATCTCTCGCGGATTCCGGCTACTTTAGAGATTCCGGTTGAAAAATTAGGTACAGTAATCCGAATAGACAAAGGAAATGGAGGGATAATTACAGATGGGGGATATAAGGCGATAATAGCGGCGCTGGATGCTAATTTCGAGGAGATGAGCTTCCACGGGCAGCCTTCGGCCGCCGAGATTCGGAAGGCGACGGAGGTGATCCAGGGACACACGGGGTTTCGACTAAGGAGGAAGGAGTCGAAGGTGGCTGGGAGGGGAGTTTTTGTGGAGGAAGGTGAGGGACGCAGGTGGAGGGGAGAGAGGCAGAGAAGGAGAGTGAAAGAGAGGCCGCTTTTTATACAACCTAAGGCCGCAGAAGACCGCTTTTTTATAACCTCAGGCCGCAGAACACCGCGTTTTACAACCTAAGGCCACAGAAGGCCGCTTTTTACAACCTAAGGCCGCAGAAGACCGCTTTTTTATAACCTATGGCCGCAGAAGACGGCTTTTTACAGCCTTAGGCCACAGGAGACCGTTTTTTACAACCTAAGGCCGCAGAAGACCGCTTTTTATAGCCTTAGGCCGCAGGAGACCGCTTTTTACAAGATAAGGCCGCTTTTTGGCAACATTAGGCCGCTTTTTACAGCTTTTTTTCCTAATTCAGGAAAGATTCTGAAGGGATCCGTGGCCTCCGTCTACCCTGGAACAATCTACGATCCAGGAGACCCCATCTTTCTTCAGTCGATCGCCAATCACTACGTTCTGCGCTGTCAGGTGAGTCTCTGTCTCTGCGTCTCTAACCATCTCCCTCTCTCTGCGTCTCTAACCATCTCCCTTTCTGCGTCTCTAACCATCTCCCTCTCTCTGCCTCTCTAACCATCTCCCTCTCTCTGCCTCTCTAACCATCTCCCTCTCTCTGGTTCTCTAACCATCTCCCTCTCTCTGCCTCTCTAACCATCTCCCTCTCTCTGCCTCTCTAACCATCTCCCTCTCTCTGCCTCTCTAACCATTTCCCTCTCTCTGCCTCTCTAATCATCTCCCTCTCTCTGCGTCTCTAACCCTCTCTTTCCAGGACGGTATCTCCATCGACGGGAATGACCGTCGTCTCTCTCGCTCCATCCACCGTTCCTCCGTCTACCGTGACCTCTCCCCCTGCATCTCTGACCTCTCCTGGCTCTCTGCCTCTCCCTTCAACTTCCTAAATATGGGCCAGTACGTAAACAACGGAGGAGCCAACCACAACGTCCACTACCTGGACCTGGACATCCACGCCTGGCCCTACCGCTACCGTCGCTTCCTACCGTATGCCGTTTATTCGCCCAATCGATTGGGTCCTCTCAGGGTGGTCCTTCTGGTAGCCACGAGAGATATCGAAGAGGGAGAGGAGTTGCTTTCCGCTTATATATCGAAATAAACTAATAAACTATTTTATTCATAATTATTTACCGTAATCCATTGGTTGAAAGACCTGTCATACTGTAATCCATTGTTTCACTGTGTTTAATTGACAATTTTAGGCAATCAAAGGCCGCTTTTCGCTAACCATAGGCCGCTTTTTGTGAAAAAAAGGCTGATTAAACTTTAATTTTTTCCTGTGATTAAAGGACTGTTCAGATGTCTCTCCTGCGTCGTTTGAAGCCCGTCCACGTCAGATGGCTCTCCAGAAAGACGCCGTTTGCAGGAGACGAAGTCCTCGTGCCAGATCAGCCCATCTGCAGCAAGGTCAGGGTTTTGTGGGCGTGGCTTAAACGGTCCGTCAAAGATCTTGAAAAGAGCTTGAAAAGTTATTCAAAAATATAAGTTTTGGGTTAAAATGCGTCATTTTGGAGAAATCTGCGTCTGAAATGCCATTTTTGGCCATTCCAGGCAGGCACCTGTGGATAACCGGCATTTTAACGAACTACGTGCACGGTGTTTACGCGGTCCAATCCATCGATTTATCGATTTTTGGTGGTCACTTTTGAATTTTCAAAGTTCCCGCCTGAAAAGACGCAGAAAAATCTGGTTGTCTGACATGGTAGCGCCGCTAGTGTCACACCCGTACGAGATCGGCGGCTGGGGCAAGGGGCAGAGACTAATTAGACTATTGCAGATTGATGACTCGCTGGTGCCGCCGGTGCCGGAGTTCGACCAGAAGCTGATCAACCACCTGGAGAGACTGTCTCTCGTCAGATTCAGCAATGAGGAGGCGGTGGCGAATCTCAGGGAGGCTGTTTTGAGGGCGAACAGACTGCAGATGGTCGATGTGGAGGTTAGAGACGCAGAGGGAGAGAGATGGTTAGAGACGCAGGGAGAGGGAGATGGTTAGAGAGGCAGAGAGTGGGAGATGGTTAGAGAGGCAGAGAGAAGGAGGGGTTAGAGACGCAGAGTCAGACAGAAGGAGAGGTTAGAGACGCAGAGTCAGATAGAAAGAGAGGTTAGAGACGCAGAATCAGAGAGAGAGAGAGAGAGAGAGAGAGAGAGAGAGAAAGAGAGAGAAGGAGGGGTTAGAGACGCAGAGTCAGATAGAAAGAGAGGTTAGAGACGCAGAATCAGAGAGAGAGAGAAGGAGGGGTTAGAGACGCAGAGTCAGAGAGAAGGAGAGGTTAGAGACGCAGGAGGGAGATGGTTAGAGACGCAGAGAGAGGGAGATGGTTAGAGACGCAGAGAGAGGGAGATGGTTAGAGACGCAGAGAGAGGGAGATGGTTAGAGACGCAGAGAGAGGGAGATGGTTAGAGACGCAGAGAGAGGGAGATGGTTAGAGACGCAGAGTCAGACAGAAGGAGAGGTTAGAGACGCAGGGAAAATCTGAGAGAGAGAGAGAGCTAGAGAAAGAAAGAATTTTCAGAATCTGGAGCCGATGATCACCATCTTCGAAGACCAAGACTGCCTCCTGCACGACGACATCCCGGAAGAGCCGCTTCCGGTGGAGGAAGTCCGTTTCCGGCCATTTTTGCACCGCAATATGCAAATTTTCAGGTTTTTCGGAACGCGGCCGTCTCGATGGAGGACTACTTTGTGACGCCTCCCGGAAACATCCCTCTGGAGGAGTCCGACAAGCCATTGGACATCTCCCTGATCAACGAATGGGACAAGAGGGGCGTCGCCCAGCCGGCCAAGCCTCGCCAACGCCAAGAGAACGAGAAATAGGAATTTTAAGGAATAAAGAATTTGAATTTAAGGGACCTCATATTAAAAAGCTTGAAAAGTTATTCAAAACCTATAACTTTGGGTTTAAATGCGTAGTTTTGGAGAAATCTGCATCTGAAATGTCATTTTTCCCAGGTAGGCACCTGTGGATAACCGACATTTTAACGAACTATATGCACGGTGTTTACGCGGTCCAATCCGTTGGTTTATCAATTTTTGGTCGTCACTTTTGAATTTTCAATGTTCCCGCCTGAAAAGACGCAGAAAACTCTGGTTGTCTGACATGGTAGCGCCGCGAGTTTCACACCCGTACGAGATCGGCGGCCTTTTAAAGGAAGGGTTTATTTGGGGGGATAGGGGGAGATCGGGCGGAGACTCGTTCTGACGCAGTCGACGAAGTGAAATGGAGCACGATTACAGAAGAACTGGGACTGCTAGACGGTCTGGCACATGGTTATGAATTCGCCGATGGTGACAGCTCCACGGCCTTCGGTGTCTGCCTGGAAATGGGGTTTCTCTCTCTCTCTCTCTCTCTCTCTCTCTCTCTTTCTCTCTGGTTCTGCGTCTCTAACCCCTCCTTCTCTCTGACTCTGCGTCTCTAACTTCTCTTTCTCTCTGATTCTGCGCTAACTAAACATTTCAGGCATATATACTCCAACCAGTCCTTTAATAAGTAAATTCTTCGAGAATACAGTAACCAAAAATAATACGGTATCCTGAGCTTCAAGAGGAATTACAGTAACCTCTTTTTTTCTCATTTAGTTACGGGAGATAAAAGCTAATTACAGTAAACAGGATTACGGTAGCCATTTTTAGGATCGATTTACTGTAGCCAGACTATCCTAAGATTACCGTAATTTCTGTTTTTCTGGCTACGGTGGTCTCAAAACCTTGCTTACTGTGGTCATAAATGCCTGGATTACGGTAGAAAAGAGTAGAAAACTGTTAGATTACTGTATATTCCAAATCCCTCTGAACTTATTCCAGATACAGTAACTACAATTAAGTGATACTGTGGGCCGTGAAATGTTACCTCAAAAACTACTGTTACAAATGATACCGTAATCTCAATATGAAGAATGAAGTTACTGTATAAGCCAAACTTAAGAATTACAGTATCCGCCAAATTACAGTAACTGTAGTCATAAAAACCTAGACTACGGTAGCAAAAATGCGTTAAAGTAGTACAACAGCTAGATTACTGTATATTCCAAATCCCTTTAGTTCAAAATTCCAGATACAGTAACTTTTTACAGTTAAATGATATTGTAAGCCATGAGGTTACCTCAAAAACTACTGTAAGTTTTACAAGGGATACCGTAATCTCAACATGAAGAATGAAATTACCGTATAAGCCATTCTGAAGAATTACCGTATCCACCAAAATTTACAGTAACCACTAGTTACCGTTCTTTCTCTCTCTCTCTACGACTCTGCGTCTCTAACCTCACCCTCTCTCTAATTCTGCGTCTCTAACCCCTCCATCTCTGTCTCTCTCTAACCTGTTGAATAAGCGAGGCCGCCTCTTGCACCGTAATCTTCGTCTTCAACGTCTCCCTCCAAGCAATCACCAATTCTTCTGCCGAAAGCTAGAAAATCTCCCTTTCTATCTTTACCCTCTCTTTCTCTCTCTCTCTCTCTCTCCCTACCAATCCATCTCCATTCTGGTCAAACTTCTGGAACATCACATGAATGTCCGCCTTGCAATTGTTCAGCTTGATCTTGGAAGTCACTGCCGCCAGGAATTCTTCAAAGTCGATTTCTCCATCTCCACTTTTGTCCGAGACTCTCATCACCGCCTGGACCACCTTGGGAGAAACGTCCACTCCAAAGCCAGATAACATCTTGGCCACCTGAAATGAGGTGTTTTTTGAACATTTTGAATTGAACGAGGGGAAAATTAGGTGTTTACCTCGCTTGAGGAAATCGTCCCGGAGCCATCGTCATCCATTGAAATGAAGATGTTATAGACCTTAAATTGGAATCTCTCTCTCTCTCTCTCTCTCCCTCCCTCTCTCTCTGCGTCTCTAACCCTGTTCCTCTGCGTCTCTAACCATGTCCCTCTGCATCTCTAACCCTGACCCTCTGCTTCTCTAACTGTCTGAATCTCTATTCTGTATTGTCTCCATAAAAGTTTTAAAGTTAGATGTCTGCGTCTCTAACATGTGTATTATTCTCTTGTCTCTGCGTGTCTAACCACCTTCCTATCTCTGCGTTTCTAACCATCTCTTTCTCTCTGCGTCTCTAACCCTGACCCTCTGCGTATCTAACCCTGTTCTTTTGCGTCTCTAACCATCTCCCTCTCTCTCTGCGTCTCTAACTATCTCCCTCTCTCTGCGTCTCTAACCATCTCCCTCTCTCTGCCTCTCTAACCATCTCCCTTTCTCTGCGTCTCTAACCATCTCCCTCTCTCTGCGTCTCCAACCATCTCCCTCTCTCTGCGTCTCTAACCATCTCCCTTTCTCTGCGTCTCTAGCCATCTCCCTTTCTCTGCGTCTCTAACCATCTCCCTCTCTCTGCGTCTCTAACCACCTCCCTCTCTCTGCCTCTCTAACCATCTCCCTTTCTCTGCGTCTCTAACCATCTCCCTTTCTCTGCGTCTCTAACCATCTCCCTTTCTCTGCGTCTCTAACCACCTCCCTCTCTCTGCCTCTCTAACCATCTCCCTCTCTCTGCGTCTCTAACCATCTCCCTCTCTCTGCGTCTCTAACCATCTCCCTTTCTCTGCGTCTCTAACCATCTCCCTTTCTCTGCCTCTCTAACCACCTCCCTCTCTCTGCCTCTCTAACCACCTCCCTCTCTCTGCCTCTCTAACCACCTCCCACTCTCTGCCTCTCTAACCACCTCCCTCTCTCTGCCTCTCTAACCATCTCCCTTTCTCTGCGTCTCTAACCATCTCCCTTTCTCTGCGTCTCTAACCATCTCCCTTTCTCTGCGTCTCTAACCACCTCCCTCTCTCTGCCTCTCTAACCATCTCCCTCTCTCTGCGTCTCTAACCATCTCCCTCTCTCTGCGTCTCTAACCATCTCCCTTTCTCTGCGTCTCTAACCATCTCCCTTTCTCTGCCTCTCTAACCACCTCCCTCTCTCTGCCTCTCTAACCACCTCCCTCTCTCTGCCTCTCTAACCACCTCCCACTCTCTGCGTCTCTAACCATCTCCCTCTCTCTGCGTCTCTAACCATCTCCCTTTCTCTGCGTCTCTAACCACCTCCCTCTCTCTGCCTCTCTAACCATCTCCCTCTCTCTGCGTCTCTAACCATCTCCCTTTCTCTGCGTCTCTAACCATCTCCCTTTCTCTGCCTCTCTAACCACCTCCCTCTCTCTGCCTCTCTAACCACCTCCCTCTCTCTGCCTCTCTAACCACCTCCCACTCTCTGCCTCTCTAACCACCTCCCTCTCTCTGCCTCTCTAACCATCTCCCTTTCTCTGCGTCTCTAACCATCTCCCTTTCTCTGCGTCTCTAACCATCTCCCTTTCTCTGCGTCTCTAACCACCTCCCTCTCTCTGCCTCTCTAACCATCTCCCTCTCTCTGCGTCTCTAACCATCTCCCTCTCTCTGCGTCTCTAACCATCTCCCTTTCTCTGCGTCTCTAACCATCTCCCTTTCTCTGCCTCTCTAACCACCTCCCTCTCTCTGCCTCTCTAACCACCTCCCTCTCTCTGCCTCTCTAACCACCTCCCACTCTCTGCCTCTCTAACCACCTCCCTCTCTCTGCCTCTCTAACCATCTCCCTTTCTCTGCGTCTCTAACCACCTCCCTCTCTCTGCCTCTCTAACCATCTCCCTCTCTCTGCGTCTCTAACCATCTCCCTCTCTCTGCCTCTCTAACCATCTCCCTTTCTCTGCGTCTCTGACCATCTCCCTTTCTCTGCCTCTCTAACCACCTCCCTCTCTCTGCCTCTCTAACCACCTCCCTCTCTCTGCCTCTCTAACCATCTCCCTTTCTCTGCGTCTCTAACCACCTCCCTCTCTCTGCCTCTCTAACCATCTCCCTCTCTCTGCGTCTCTAACCATCTCCCTCTCTCTGCGTCTCTAACCATCTCCCTTTCTCTGCGTCTCTAACCATCTCCCTTTCTCTGCCTCTCTAACCACCTCCCTCTCTCTGCCTCTCTAACCACCTCCCTCTCTCTGCCTCTCTAACCACCTCCCACTCTCTGCCTCTCTAACCACCTCCCTCTCTCTGCCTCTCTAACCATCTCCCTCTCTCTGCCTCTCTAACCATCTCCCTCTCTCTGCGTCTCTCTCTCTCTCTCTCTCTCTCTCCCTCTCACCTTCTCCACATCTGCCTTAGCCACGTCGTATCTCAGCGCCAATTCCGTGGCATTGCTAAGCTTCGGCTGAAAAAAAAACCCATTTTTGAAATTCCCGCCAAAGAATTCTTCCCACCTTCTTCTTCAGTTTCTTCTTGGGGATCTTGTGTTCCAGAAGCGTCTCCCAGAAGAGGGCATCCTTTTCGGCTGGCATACTGAAAACTGGTTGATTTCGGGGGTTAATCTAGGCTTCAGAAGCGCGGGGGCACCCATGTAAACAGGACTTCAGAAGTGGCAATTTCAGGTGTTGTGACGCAGAATGCAGAGGCGCAAACGAGGTTAGCGAATTGCGGAAATTCGAGGACGAAGAGACATGAACGCCTCTCAATTTGGGAGTGATGCGGCAAAAAGAGATACTGTAGGAAGTTTAGGTCCTTAAGGTCGTTAAGGTCTTAAGGTACTTAAGGTAGGTAAGGTCGTTAAGGTCTCTAAGGTCTCTAAGGTAGGTAAGGTAAGGTTGGTGAGGAAGTTTAGGTCCTTAAGGTAGTTAAGGTTCTTAAGGTAGGTTATTAGTTTATGGGAGTGATGTGGCAAAAAGAGATGCGGTAGGAAGTTTAGGTTCTTAAGGTCGTTAAAATACTTAAGGTAGGTTGTTTGTTTATGGGAGTGATGTTGCAAAAAGAGTACGGTAGGAAGTTTAGGTCCTTAAGGTCGTTAACGTTGTTAAGGTTCTTAAGGTAGGTTATTTGTTTATGGGAGTGGTGAGGCAAAAAGAGATACAGTAGGAAGTTTAGGTCCTTAAGGTCCTTAAGGTTCTTAAGGTAGGTTATTTGTTTATGGGAGTGATGCGGCAAAAAGAGAAACGGTAGGAAGTTAAGGTCTTAAGGTCGGTAAGGTCCCAAAGGTTCTTAAGCTAGGTTATTTGTTTATGGGAGTGATGCTGCAAAAAGAGATACGATAGGAAGTTTAGGTCCTTACGGTTCTTAAGGTAGGTTTTTTGTTTAAGGGAGTGATGCGGCAAAAAGAGATACGGTAGGAAGTTTTGGTCCTTAAGGTCGTTAAGGTTCTTAAGGTAGGTTAATTATTTATGGGAGTGATGCTGCAAAAAGAGATACGGTAGGAAGTTTAGGTTCTTAAGGTCGTTAAAATCCTTAAGATAGGTTGTTTGTTTATGGGAGTGATGCTGCAAAAAGATTACGGTAGGAAGTTTAGGTCCTTAAGGTAGTTGAGGTCCTTAAGGTAGGTTATTTGTTTATGGGAGTGATGCGGCAAAAAGATAAACGGTAGGAAGTTAAGGTCTTAAGGTCGTTAAGGTCCCTAAGGTTCTTAAGCTAGGTTATTTGTTTATGGGAGTGATGCTGCAAAAAGAGATACGATAGGAAGTTTAGGTCCTTAAGGTTCTTAAGGTAGGTTTTTTATGGGAGTGATGGTGCAAAAAGAGATACGGTAAGAAGTTTAGGTCCTTAAGGTAGTTAAGGTCTCTAAGGTCGTTAAGGTCTTTAAGTAAGTTAGTTAAGGTAAGTTTGTGGTGCCTTGTTTAAAGGTTTGGGCGCTATTTATGTTTAGGAGAGTAAGGCCCTAATCCCCCTTGACTGATTGAATGGCTTTCGGTGGAAAGGGCGGCTTGGCGGACGGCAACCGGCGCACTTTTTCAATCATCTTTCGGGCGAAGTGGTCCGACGGCAATTTGAATAGCCAAATGCGGAAGTGCGCCACCTCAAGGGCTCTTTGATCTCCGAAAAAGAAATGGGTGGAATTTAGAAGAGTCATTTGAGAAGTGAAAAAGTTTCTTTCTCTCTCTCTCTCTCTAGGGAGAGGTACGTGTGAGTGTGTGCATGTGTGAATGTGTATGATTGTTTGTTTGAATTGAGTGTAAGTGTGAGCGAGTGAGAGCATGTATGTGAGTGTGTGAAAGAGTGTGAATGTGAGAATTTGAGTGTGTGTATATGAATGGCTCTGAGTGCGTAAGTGTGAATGTGAGTGTGATTGTGATTGTCAAGTGTGAATGTATGTAAGTGAGCGTGTGTAGGTGTGTAAGAGTAGATGTAAGTAAGTATGTGACTGTGTGAGAGTGTGTTTATGTGTGAGGGTGAATGAGTGTGTGTTATTAAATGTGAGTTGGTGTATGAGTGTGAATATGAAGTGAATGTGTGTCTGTGTGTGTGAGAGAGAGTGAAACTAAAGCACAGAGAGAGAGAGAGAATGTGAATGTGTGTTAGTGTGTTTAAGTGTATGAGTGTAAAAGTGAGTGTGGGTATGTGTATGTGTGAATGTGAATTTGTAAGTATCAGTAGCAGAGAGAGAGAGAGAGAGAGAGAGAAAACAGAGAAAGAGAGAAATAGAGAGAGAGAGAGAAAGAAAGAGAGAAAATAAAAACGTTTGTGTGAATGTGAGTATGTGAGAAAGTGTGTACGTGTATGTGTGTACGTGTAAAAGTGACTGTGTGAGTGTGTAAGTGTAAATGAGACCGTGTGTGTGTGTGAGTTTAAGTGTGAAAGTGTGAATGTGACTGTGGGGAAGTGTATAAGTGTAAATGTGATTGAATGTGTGTAAGTGGGAATGTGAGTGTATGCAAGATTGTGAGTGATTATGGGATTAAGTGACGATGTGAGTATGGGAAACTGTGTAATTGAGTGAGTTATGAATGTGAGTGTGTGTTAGTGTAATAGTGAGTGTGTGTATGAGTACGTAAAGATAGTTAGAGACGCAGAGATAGGGAGAGACAGAGAGAGAGAAGGGTAGAGAGAGAGAGAGAGAGAGAGAGAGAGCGATAGAGAGAGAGAGATAGAGAGATAGAGAGAGAAGAAAACTTCCCCTTTCCCTCCCAAAAGCGTTCATTTAGTCTCGAACGCGGAAATGCTATCTAAGCTCGGCGTAAATCCCATCTCCTGCCTCCGTCAGTACTAAATCTGGCCCAACCTTTTCGACCGCCTCAAAGTGGCCTCAAGTGGTTTCCTCTTCTGTCTCTGTATGCAGTTCCAAGACGAAAGAAGGGACATCTCGGGCGAAGGGAAGGGGGGGGGGACAATGACAAAGGAGGGGATTGGGGGAAGGCGCAGAGAAAATAGATGAATTCTTCAGTTTTCAGGTGTTTGCTGCAAAAATGTGCCTGATTTCGCCTACTAACCGCATTCATGCGTGGAAATGTTTATTTAATGAGAGGAAATGCGAAAACAAGGGGAAAAGAGTGTGTAAACGTGTGAACGTGTAAGTTTGTGTGTGTGTGTGAGTGTGTGTGTGTGAGTGTGAGTGTGTTTGTGTGTGTGTGTGTGAGTGTGTGTGTGTGTGTGCGTGTGTGTGAGTGAGTGAGTGAGTGAGTGTGTGAGTGAGTGAGTGAGTGAGTGAGTGAGTGAGTGAGTGAGTGAGTGAGTGTGTGTGTGTGTGTGTGTGAGAATGTGAAAATGTGAGAATATGTTAATGTGATTATGCATGTGAGAATGTGAGGATGTGTGTATGTGATAATGTGATAATGTGAAAATGTGTGTATGTGAGTATGTGAGAATGTGAGGTTGTGATAATGTGATATTGTGAGAACGTGATAATGTGAGTATGTGAAAATGTGAAATTGTGAGAATGTGAGACTGTTAGAGCGTGAGTGAGTGAGAATATGATAATGTGTGTATGTGTGTATGTGAGTATGTGAGAATGTGAATATGTGTGTGTAAGTGTGTTAACGTGTAAACGTGTGAGCGATTGACTGAATGTGTGACTGTGTGACTGTGTAGCTGTGTGTATGTGAGTGAGTGACCCAGTGAATGTGAGCCTATGAGAATGGGAGTAAGTGAGTATGTGAGAATGTGAGACTGTGAGACTGTGAGTGCGTGAACGTGTAAACGAGTGAGTGAGTGACAGAATGTGTGACCGTTTGACTGTGTAGCTGTGTGTATGTGAGTGAGTGAGTGAGCCCGTGAGCCAGTGAGACCTGGCACGGCAGGTATGAGCCCCTGGGCGTCCGCTGCGGCTAGCAACAGGCGGCTATAAACCCGGAATTGTATCCCAGGGCAGAGCGCCCATAAATAACACCTGAAAATGAGGGGTTCCTATGTTCGTATGCGTGACCAAGTGGCACAGCCGCCGATGACGATTTCCAGAAATTGGGGGGTTAGCGCCTTTGACAATGCAGACAATTTGGGTACAGAGAGGTGTGTGTGTGTGTAAGTGTGAGTGTGTGTGTGTGTGAGTGTGAGTGTGTGAGTGTGTGTGAGTGTGTGTGAGTGTGTGTGAGTGTGAGTGTGTGTGTGTGAGTGTGAGTGTGTGTGTGTGTAAAGATGTATATGCTTGTGTGTGAATGTGAGAATGAGAGTGTGAAAATGAAAGTGTGAGTGTGTGAATGTGAGTGCATGTGTATGAGTGTAAGTACAGTGAACGTGAGCCATTGAGTAGATCGTGAGTGAGTGAGAGAGCGTGATGGTAAGTGTGAATGTGACTGTGTGAATGTGTGAGTGTGTGAGTGTTAGTATGATAGTGTCAGTGTGTGTAAATGTGAATGTGAGCGTTTTTATGAGTGTGAACACGTGTGCTCGTGTGTGTGTGAATGAAAAAATGGTGGGTGGAAAGAGATCTCGTTGACCACACCCATGTATTCCCTACCCTCTAGGGAACGCTTGTTTTCCGGATAAAAATAACGGCCTCTGGGAGCCACGTGAGCTCTAGATAGGTCAAAATTTGATGAAAACCTAGGCCAAAAATAGAAATCGGATAAAAATAGAAGGTGTTCTATGAAAACCCCATTTTAAAGTCTAAAAATTGGTGAAATTGATTTTTAGACTGTTTAAAATGGCTTAAATATGTTTCTAGTATTCAAATTAGTCAAGGAGTAGACAAAAAAGAAGTGCACCTAGTGGGATCGAACCTTGGTCGTTTGGTTGGTAAATTATGGTACCAATTTGGGTGGAGGGACACAAACGGGCTACAGAGAGAGATAGAGAGAGAAAGAGAGAGATTTAGACAGAGAGAGAGAGAGAGATTTAGACAGAGAGAGAGAGAGATTTAGACAGAGAGAGAGAGAGAGATTTAGACAGAGAGAGAGAGATAGAGAGAAAGAGAGAGAGATTTAGACAGAGAGAGAGATTTAGACAGACAGAGACAGAGAGAGAGAGATTTAGACAGAGAGAGAGAGAGAGAGAGAGAGAGAGAGAGAGATTTATACACATAGAGATTTAGACACAGAGAGAGATAGAGAGAAAGAGAGAGAGATTTAGACAGAGAGAAAGATAGAGAAAAAGAGAGAGAGATTTAGACACAGAGAGAGATAGAGAGAGATAGAGAGAAAGAGAAAGAGAGATAGAGAGAGAGAGAGAAAGAGAGAGATAGAGAGAAAGAGAGAGAGATTTAGACACAGAGAGAGATTTAGACAGAGAGAGATAGAGAGAGATAGACAGAGAGAGAGACAGAGAGAGAGAAAAGAGACAGAGAGAGAGATATATAGACAGAGAGAGAGAGAGAGAGAGAGAGAGAGAGAGAGAGAGAGAGATTGGATCCCTTGCCATAATCCCCTCCCCCACCTTTAGCCAAAAAACCTAAACGCCATGTTTACGCACGATTTCCATTTTGATGTGAGCTGTCAGGGGGGCGATTGTTGTGTGTCTCTCTCCATCGTGGACATTCGAACGGAGAACATCAATCATCCACGACGGGATTACTCCCGACCACAAGCGCCAGGAGAGCGATGAGAGCATGGACTTATAAAAAGAGATAAAAGACTAGGTTTCTTACTTCCGGGATAAAAAAGGGGGTGGCCTAATTTTTTTCTTTATCTGTTTCTATCTCTCTTTTTTTCTAATGAGAAGCATGTTTACTTGTGTGTAACCGTGCAAATGTGTGATTGTGAGTCTGAAAGCGTGAGTGTGAACGTGTGTGATTGAGGTTGCGTGTGTGATTGAAGTGTGTAAATGTGTGATTGTGTGAGCGTGAGTCGAACTGTTAATGTGAATGTATGCGTGTGTGGTCGTGAATGTGAATGTGAGTACGTGTGAGTGTGGGAGAATGAGGGTGAATGTGACCGTGTGAAGGTGTGTATGTGTGTACATCTGATTGTGTGTAATTGTGATTGTTAAGCATGAATGTGAACGTGAATGTGTATTTGTGAGTGTGTGAGTATGAATGTGACCGTGTGTATGTGTGAATGTGGAAGTGTGTGAAAGTGTGAAAGTGTGATTGTGATAGGTAAGCGTGAAGTTGAACGAATGCATGCGTGAGTTTGTGATCTTGCGAGTATGAATGTGAATGTAAATGTGTCCGTGTGTATGTGTGTGTGTGATTGTGGAAGTGTGTGAGTCTTTGGGTGAGCGAGTGAATGTATGTGTGCAGCTGTGTGCGTGTGAATGTGACTTAATGGGTGTGAGAGAGTGTGATTATGAGTCTAAATGACTGTGAGTGGAAATATGAACGTATGTGTATTTGTATGTGATGTGTGAGTACGTGAGTGAAAAAGAATGAAAGTGTGCACGTGTGTACGTGTATACGTGTGTGAGTGAGCGTTTCTTTGTCTCTCTCTGTCTCTCTCCCTCTCTCCCTCTCCCTCTCTCTCTCTCCCTCTCCCCCTTTCTCTCTCTCTCTCTCTCTCTCTCTCTCTCCAGCAGAGAGTCCAGAGAACAAAAGAAGAAAACAAAAAAGATGGGTTCCAAGTGAAGTGTTGTGGCAAAACGACACCTTGGCAAAATGGATGAAGTGCGTTGGGATGCGGCGAGAGAGTATTTCGGCAGAGGAGAGGGTGAGAGAAGCAAAACAAGCGGCTGTCACTTTTTTCTTCTCACGTCTTACACCCTGAGGATGGATGAGAGGTTGGAAGGATAAAACAACCTTCAGCCGCCTAGGGGGCAACCTTCGGCCGCCCAGAGAAGTGGAAACCATAGGCCGCCCAGGGGGAGGGAGAACCTTAGGCCGCGTAGGGGGGCAACCTAAGGCCGCCCAGTGGGGGGACCTTCGGCCGCCCAAGGGGAACCTTAGGCCGCTTAGAGGGGAGGGGGTAACCTTCGGCCGCCCAAAAAAAAGGGGGGGGGGGACCAAAAAGCCGCGTTTTGGAGGCAGTTTCTGGTGTGACAATGGGATTATGAGCAATTGCGTTTCGTTGGTTTGGGAAGACAGGAAAACAGGGCACGAAATCGGATTCCAGAGAGAAACAAAAACCGTAGACAGCGGGTCTCACGAGTTAGCCACGGCTTAGAGGGCGTTCCGCGTTAAAAATAGCAGAAAATTGGGATTTCATTGGTTTTTGGACAGTTTTCGCGCGCCGCGCGGCGCGCGCAAACATTAAATTTTAAAAGAATTTTTTCTGTAAAAGAAGTTTTAAACAAATTTTTAATCTAAAATCTAATACTTTAAAGAAGTAATAACTTTTTTCCGGGTTACAAAATGATGTGGGGGCTTGCTTTTGACGTCAATAGCTACAATTTCGGTATAAACACACGTCAAAGTTGCCTCCTTCAATATTATTTTGCAAAAATAATGGAATAAAATATAGTTTCGCCAATTTTAGCGATTTGTAAAATTTGTAAAAATTCACACCGTTTTGTAAAAGTAACACTGACGGAGTATTGCGTACATATGCTTACCCATTGTTTTTGTACGCAAGTTGGCGTTTGGTGTCATTTGACAAGCAAAGCAAAATCGAAATTTGGAAACAAGGATAAAAAAATAGAATTTCATCGCCAACCGCGATGCAACACGCGCCGCCGACCGCGACGCGCCAAACTTGCGCTCAAAAACTAGAGCTTCGGATAAAATAACTTGCTAAAAGAGTTTCTTGCCAACAAATAGGAAATTGAACGTAGAAAACGATAAAACAAGTGATGTATTTGCCAAATAAACAAAAATTGGTTAAAAATACAAAAAAAACAAATCTTGTAAAAATGAAATTTTGAAATTAAAATCGGTTTTTTGACATTTCGCGTGTGAAAAATGCGAAAATATCATTTTACAACATTACAAACATTTTTTGACGATATCTTTCGAAAAAAGGAATATTTTAAGTTTGGAGAAGGGTTGATCACGATAATGTCAACCGGGCGCGGGCGCAATAACCCGCAGCGAAAAGTTGGAAAATTTAAATTTATCAGAATTTTAAGGTTTGTAACGTAAATTTGGACGTAGAAACCGATAAAACAAGTTATACATATTCAAAACCACGCCGAAGTGGTCAAATTGGCCAAAAAACCCCGAAAAACAACACAAAAGTTTTCTGTCGTCTTTTTGACATTTCGGTTGTTAAAATAGGAAACTTGGACTTTAAAACATTTCAAACTTTGTGTAAAAATGTAATACGATTTGGGTCAAATGAACGTAGAAAACGATGAAATAACCACCTACACTACCTGAAATAGATCAAAAAATAAAAAATTAAACCTTGTAAAAATGAAGATTTGGTCAGTTTTTTGATATTTTACGTGTAAAAAGCGGGGAAAATGGATTTTACAAAATTAAAAAATTGTTCCTTTAACGTTTTTACAAAATGCTAAACTTTGTGTTTTAAACCTATATTAGAGGTTTAAATGAGCTTTGACCAAAATACCGTAACCCGGGCGCGGGCGCAATAACCCTAAATAAAAATTGACCTAAATGCCTCAGAAGTGAGTTGTTGGGTCAAATAATTGTTTCTTATAAATTAAAATCCATTTCTCTTCTTGAGATACGATTACTGTAGATTATGGTAGCAAGGTACGGTAGAGTACGGTAGATCAAACAGACATACGGAAGTTGGTCGACCTCCTCTTCTTCGGACACCATTGTGTTCATCTCGTCTTTCGTTGTCCGGCCGAGTCTTTCTTTTAGCTGAGACAACAGGCAGTCGCTGCGAGAGACGCTTTGTCTCTGGCAACAAAACACGTGTTCTAGCGAGGGAGACCAAAAAACGAGGAAACAGGGGGTGGGAAGTAGATTTGATTGAAGGGAGGTGGACTTTGAAAGGGGAACAAATGGAGTAGAGAGAGAGAGAGAGAGAGAGAGAGAGAGAGAGAGAGAGAGAGAGAGAGAGAGAGAGAGGGAGGGAGGGAGAGAGAGAGAGAGAGGGAGGGAGGGAGAGAGAGAGAGAGAGGGAGGGAGGGAGAGAGAGAGAGAGAGGGAGGGAGAGAGAGAGAGAGAGAGGGGGAGGGAGAGAGAGAGAGAGGGAGGGAGAGAGAGAGAGAGAGAGAGAGAGAGAGAGGGAGGGAGGGAATTTCAAATTTCTCCTAGCACACCGTCCACTAAATCCCCGACTGAACCCCCAACCCCGAAACCATCTGTAACTCTGTAAGTTTTGACAAAGAAAGTCGAAAATGCCAATTTTAGGAGTGCCGAGCAGTTCACATGCAACAAACTGATTGGTGGACCTACAAGTGCCAATGTGAAGTACCGATGCAACATCACTCTGAAGGCATCCAGTGGCCAAGTGGCCTACGAGTTCCTGAAGCCAAGAACTGTGACACCCATCGGAGGAGCCCACCCTGAATTTTGGAGTGACTAGCCAAGACAAGGCAGCTGGGAAGATCTTTGAATTCGAAGCCACTCCCAACACGTTGGTCACTCTCAAGTTTATGTACGTGGCTGTGGCGGAGGGGACGACTGCTGATGACTCTGATGCACAGACATGGTTGAGCAAGGTCACGGCTGACAGGACCAACGAATTCTTCTCCACCACGTTGGAAATCCCTACTGCTCCGTAAGTCTTTCAAACAAACACATTTATACTTATATTCTAGGTTGACTGTAACACTAACGGATTGTGTATTGCCTTCGAGTGGCAGTTTACAGGCTTGCTTCGTTTCGCTGGGAGCTACAGCAGAACCCATTCTCCTTACAGTCTTGCAGCCAACTGAACCAGCTTACTTAGCATCAGCTTTTACAGCACCATCTCACAAGGCAA